>MU223568.1:3527697-3558996 GCA_018584345.1 Thuja plicata | reverse complement strand
TATATATATATATATATAGAATAGATAAATTCTCTCTAGAATGTTATCTAATCAAAGTTGATCTTATAGATAACTTCTCACTTAGAATATTATCTCAATAATATATACCCCTGAAGATTCACTGATATGTAAACATAACTGATTGTACTTTTCATTGAATTATTCATATATTGAAATTGATATCATATATATATATATTCATGAGGTTTCATGGAGAGACTTACCTCTTCATGAGACTATGTCTCATGAAGAGTTATGTCTCTTCATGAGATCTTTCAATTAACCAAAATACAAACTGAATTTGTTATCGACTTTGTTTACATTGTTATCGACACTCGTGGTTATCGATATTATAATCGGTACAAAGAATAAAACCATCATTGTTTGGAACAATTACTATTAATCGTAGGTAATACTTACAATATCACTGATGAGGATGGTCGATATAATCAACTTCAATGCATCCATCATTATTGAGAATAGTCAATACCATAATCGAATTTCATTATCAATGAGAATTTATTGATACCATAATCGACTTCAGTAGTATCATTTGTAATTTGATCAATATCAAAACATTAACAATATCAGTTTGATATTGTAATCAATTTTATTAATCATTAAAGTTGATAACAATATCAACTATGATTGTTATAAATATATCATCATAAATAGTCGATACCATAATCGACTTCAGCAATATCATTTTAATATCAAGTTGATATTGGTATAAACTTTATCAAACATTAGAGTTGATAACAATATCAACTATGAATATTACGTAAGTAGAATTAGTCATCATTCATGATAACTATGATAGTTTCCAATAATGATAACTATTACAAAGATTATAATGATACTTAGAGTATTCTGAAAATGATGATATCATTACACATATAATATTATACTCTGATGTAATAATATAATATTATATGTAAAACCATATACTTATCTAATGAAGAATAGATATCAAATTCTTAAGGATGATAGGCCAATTAATCATTTTACATCATTGGCTAGAATAATCTTACCGAAGCTAACAACATTAAAAATCTCTTAATGGAGACTGTGGAGCCAAAATGGAGCACCCAAGTTGGCAGATACATTATGACAGACTTATCATTGACAAAAAGAATATGTTACTTTTAGCTTATGGATTTATAGTGGAATTTAGATGTTGGATTTTTTATTAGGGACTTGCATGCCAAATTTTTGGCAATTTAGCTCATGGTTTATATAACCATTTGATAATTTTGTGTATATCATCTCCTATTTATTAGGTGTTTGAAACAAAGATTTAAATATGGAGATTTTTAAGGTATTATTGTGTTGCTATAGATCTTTGGTTGATGATAATCCTATAAAGACTTTGATTTACAAGCATACATCAACATTTGATTATTGTATAATACATTGAGTTGAATGAGGTTCCTTTTGAAATTATTTCCCACGTAAATTATTATGTTATGGTATTCTTTTTGTTTATTTCCTTGTAATCATATGATTAGTTTTTTTGCTCATACCTCCTCTTATGAATAATTGTCATTTTGTGCTCTTATATGAAAATGTATAATTTATGACCTTTAATATCCTTAAATTTAATTTGTACAATATATTATGACCAAAAATGTTATGTATTGGAACCCAACCCACCCATCTAGTTGTTATACACCTTATCAACATGTAATATTGCTAGACCTCACAATTTGATGTGTATGGTTGTTGTAATGGTTTTACCATTGATGATTTAATTCTAAGAATATAGTTAGAATGAATGAATTATATTTCTCATTGTTCATTCTTGTCATGATAATATGACATATATTCAAGTCTTCTAATTATGTCATCATTCTTGATGCATTGTTGTGTTGCCTCATTGTGTTACATCTTGACTTCCATATCCACTCATATCTCCACAACTACTTATCTCTTCATAATCAAATATCAAATCATGTAAGATGGGGAGGTGAAAGCAGAGCTCTAGGAAGTTGAAAGACCATCTTCCATTACTGCACACAAAGAGTTTCTTTCACTACTATCATCTCAAATTACTATATTAGTGTTCTGTGTCACTATTGGAATCCTTCTTCTTCCTTTTCCTCTTGACCTATTTTTTCTTTTTCTTTGTTAATCCCTGCCCATATTTGCTTTATTTGTTTGGTTGACTATCTTATGGTCTGACAAAGATATTTATGTTTCATTTCTTTTTGTATTTTTAGCTTCTTTCCCATCCCATTCTTTATTTCCATCTCTATCATTAATGTCAAGATAGTCCTCAATCTCAAGAAGTTTCATTATTTAGTTTGGTTTCATTTGTTATCATCTCGACTCACCCGAACCAACTAGCTCATGGGAGGTGAAGTGGCAGGCTTTAATGTAGAAAAAATCAATGGCCTTGAAGTTACCCCCACTAGATGTGGAGTCTTTAATTGAAAAAATATTGCAAAAACCAACTTATAGAGAGGTATTGACAACATATATAGTGACAATTGTCCTCCCTGGGATACCTTCTGTGGAAAAATTCAATTGGTCGTGGATAATGTATTGGAGAGCGTTGGATATTTGGGGTCCTACTAAGTGGGAATTGGAAGGGGAAGTGGTGTTGAGGGAGGAAAATATGGAAGGAGAGAAATGGTAAGGGATATTCTTCACCCAACATTCCCTCCATTTCTCCTAATCATGACATCTTTGAATCTTTGAAACCAAAAGAAAATAGGATAAAGAATGTGGTTGCTCTTTTGTATTCTTAGACTCGAAACCTCTTCCTTCTTGCAAATTATTTGATGGTTGGATTGCTTCAGTCTTGGGTAAGAAAATGGGTATTCATGTTATTTTATGTAGAATGATTTAGAAGGGATTTTTTTTGGTATCCTATAGAAATCATGGAATGCAAGAAAGAGTGGTCAAAAAAGAATTTTGGGATATTAGTCAAATCATGTTTAGAGTTATACCTTGGACTCAAAAGGAAAATATTGAGGAGTTTGTAGCTCCCTCTTTTCCTAAATTCTTAGAAATATCAACGTGCCTCTCCAATTATGGAAATTCAATCCTCAAATTTTGAAATCTATTGGAAATGTTATGCGGATTTTGGAGACCAGGGTTACCCTCCCCCACCTCAATGCTAGGGTATTGATTTCCTTAGTTTCAGAGTATGAATTCCAAACTTGGTTTCAAAGTGAAGGATCCTCAAGAAAAGGAGGATTTAAAATAGTAAATATCAGAAATATAGTAGCCTTTTCCCTAACATTGAGAAATGTAATGATATTGTGATGTTAGAAAAGTTAGATCATGTGCAGGAAGAATTGTTGACCCTGTAGTTCCAAAATTCAAACATGAATATACTTTCTTTCAAGGACCCAATTTTTGAGGGGGAATTGGAGATTATTCATGATAAAAGTTGAGATGCTCCTTTGACCAACCCTAGACCTCATTCCATGTATAAATTTGATACCCCATAGGGCCCCAATAATTCCCAACAACTTTCCATGGACTCTAATTAGGCCAATGAAGAAAAAATATGACAAATCATGAATGTCCCTATTCATGAGAAGATAGAAGATCTCTCTATCATAAAATCTAACCTCAAGCTTGGAGATGAAGCCCTTGGTAAGGAAAATGTGATGATGAATTCTAATTCTATTTTAGTTGAGTCAAGGCCAAAGAATCCTTCTTTGATGCAGACATGTGCCTCAAAGAAAGAGGATAACTAGAAAAGGAAATATAAAGATAGACTCACACCCTTAGTTTCAAGGTTTGGAAAGAAAATTAATAAGAGGGAAAGAAGATAAGTTCCTAAAGTTCTTTTTTTGACTCTGAGAATCTGAACAATGGGTGTCATAAAGAAGTTAGGTCTAATTTTTGGGCAAAAAGTGGAACTATTTTCCCTATTTTTCAAGTTTGTCATGTTTGAGCTGAATATTTGAAGTGCTTAGAGATTGAATCTCAAACAAAGTCGGTAATAGAAATTATATTACTAGAAGTCTACTTTCCAAATATGTAATTTATTTTAATACCCATATGATAAATTTTCATTTTCAATAGGCATTACTAAAACCCACATTTTAAAACTCCCTATGTTAGGACCATACCATGCTCGTGTACGACAAGCAAAATTTGATCTAAATGAAACTATTTCTCTTAATCCTTATGAGGAATGGTACGTAACTTATTTAATATTGATGACAATAGTTTTTTATATTTTTTTATTGAATGTGATTTTTTATTAAATTTTTATTAGGAATAATTATTGTTTGTAAAGCCTATTGTGTACGACAAGCATGTGACCTAAACATATGATTTTTTTTATTTTTTTTTAAAATTGTGTAGAATTTTCTCTATTTTGATATGATATAATTCTTTTTGCAAGAAAATTTCAAATTAAAAAGTTATTAAAATAATAAAATACCCTATTCTCTAGAGGTTTGTAGGCCCATTTCAGTAGAAATTCAATGAAAAATAGAAATATTAATCAAATAAATAAATAATTTATATATTTGGAATATGCGCAGTCTAATCTATAATGGTTTTTTTTTTTGTCAAAAATTCTGCGGGAAAATCAATCTGATTCGTGTCCAAAGTGTAAAAATTGTCTGGAGATTGAAATGGCCTCCAAAATTCAATTCAAACCAGATCCAAAGCTCGAGGTCGGTTGACCAAGCCATTTCCAAAATAAACCCAAAGAAAATTTGGAGGAAAATTTCAAAAATTTTGGAACGAGGTCCCACTTACAAAATGTCACCCCGTTCCTGAAGTGTACGTTTGGGGATCAGACTTCCCAGGAGCGAGGCCCCACTATAAAATGGGGTGACATTTCAAAAATAAAATGTCACCCCTTTTCAAAGCAGGGCCACATTTTTTTGACCATGTGTTTTAAATTTTACTAAAAATGGTTTACTGGATCAATAATGTACCAGCAGTATGACCAAAAATGACAGATTCTATAGAGTTTTTTTGGTTTTTGTCTTGTTGATGCATTATTATATTTACCATGAGAATGATTCAATGATTGGGAGCATCTTGGGGAATTTTTTAGTTGAAATGAACCATTGAAGGCATTATTTAATTGATTTCAATTATCAATCATGGGATCTAAACAACATCAAAAGAGGAAAGGAAGGAGGGATACAACCCTGAAGAAATGCAAGAAGAGAGAGAGAGAGAGAGAGAGAGAGAGAGAGAGAGAGAGAGGCCAAATGTAAAAGAGAGAGAAGATNCAAAAGAGGAAAGGAAGGAGGGATACAACCCTGAAGAAATGCAAGAAGAGAGAGAGAGAGAGAGAGAGAGAGAGAGAGAGAGAGAGAGGCCAAATGTAAAAGAGATAGAAGATTGATGATGCACCAAATGAATATCGATGAAGCTTCAAGATTCACAATAATTAAAGAGCCAAAGATTGTAGATACCATGGAGGATACAAGCGATGCAAAATATCATGAGGTCCAAGAGGTGAATCCAAAGATAATACAAATATATACAACAATACAAGTATGTATTTGAATGAACCTTTTAATGATATGGAAAATGTGACAACAAACATGATTTCATGTACATCTTCAAATCCACCTTTGAATGTGTAGACACCCAAAAATGGTTCGAGCCTGCTAGTCTACGTGTTTTTAACATTTTCACATTACAATTGAAACATTGTTTTGTAATCTAATTATTACTCTATGTTGTGCATATGATCTTTATTATATGACAACATTTGTGTCTTTCATCGATAATTGAATATCGCAAATTGTTCAATTATTTAATAATATTTCTATCCTCTTGGATGAATTGATCACTTTCCTAATCGATTCTAATCAATCCTAAATCATCCTAAACAGATCCTATTTGATCCTAAATAATCCTAAAACATATCAAATCATCCAAAATCAATTCAAATCTGTTCTATTCTATTCCTAATCATTTTAGAATCATTTTGGACTCATTCCAACCATTTTGGGGAATTTTCCAAGATCATCGATGCCTATTTAAATCACTTTTCAAATCAATCAAAAAACCTTTTTCAATTCTAATCAATCTTGTCATAATTCTAGGGGCATTTTCCAAGTTCATCAATGCTTCATATCCTTTTATCATCCATTTGATAGCATTGTCCAAGTTCATCGATGTTATCGTTATCAACCTATTGTCATCAATTCAATAGTATTGTCCAAGTTCATCAATGCTATTGCAGATTATCATTATTGTGGGAACATTGTACAAGATCATCAATGTCTCCTTATTTGTTACCAATCCTATGTCATCATCAAAGTTCATTGATGCTATTTCATCATTTTCAAACATCATTATTTGAGCGCATTGTCAAAATTCATGAATGCCTTGAAGTTATCATAATCCTATCAACACTATCAAAATCAATTCAAATGTGCATTAATGCCTTCAATTTGATTGATAATTTTCTAATTTGTCCTCTTGGGATGAATGACCTAAGATTTGTCCCTAGCCTCTATGAATAAATTATATTTATTCATTCTTTATCCTAAGTCTCAACAATTAATTAATTTCTAATTAATTAATTGGCTAATTCTAGTTTATGGAATTTTAGAATTTCATAAATGCTAATTTCTCTTTTGTGAGGAATATTCAATTTTAAATTGAATTAATTTCTCATAATTCTACCTAATTTTTCATCTCCTCTAATTGTTCTTCATCTCCTATTAATTTTCTTCATGATTTCTTCCACCTTTCCCTATCCATTTTCCCCTAATTTATGCTTCCATTTTCCTATTAATTTTCTTACAGCCTTCTTCTTCCATTTTCCCTCAATTATGCATTGATTTATGCATACTAATTGTGCATTCCTTGCTAATTCTGCAAATTGTCTCTCATTTCTATAAATTGAGATTCAATTCTCTCATTCAAGTTGGAACCACTATCTCCTAGTATTCTTGATATCACTTTGGATTTCAACACTTATGCATTTTGTCATTGACAAAGAGCAACAATAATATACTCTATGGAGAAGAAATGAGAGAATTTGAGCATCATTTGAAGGGGGTTTTATGTATTTCTTACATATGTTTTTGAATTCCCATTTTAATGGCTCTAATGTTAGATTAGATGGGTTTGCATATTGTTTAGGGTTTTTTGGTTACCTAGATATGCATATTTTGCCTTTTTCTAATCTTAAATTTGGTGAGCCCAACATGAAACATGTCTAATTGATTGGATTTTGTTTTTTTGTGCATTTTGCAGGTTCCAGAAGAGTTATGCACACTTTGTTACAAGCTCTGCACAGTTTGTTACAGGTCCTGCGTAGTTGGTTATAGTTCCTACACAGTTGGTCATGAAAGATGTGCAGTTGGTCATATAGCTACACAGTTGGTTGATTAGATTGTTTTTAATGTTGGAGATGGGGTTTAGGAAGAGTTATTTGTTTCTAAGTCTTTCTCTCCCTATTCTATCTCTTCTAAATCTTGAAATGAACCATGATTCATGTTTTTAAAATACTAAAGTTTGTAAAAGAACCTCAAATTTCAATTTGGATGTTTAAAATGAACCACATATTTCAGTTTGGTGCACTTAAAATGAATCTCATCTAATCTAAGATTCAAATGCAGAGTTAGTGGTTTCATTTGTTCTTAATTCATCTAAGTTGCAAATATAGCTTAAATAAGGGTTCAAATTGATAAGACATGGACAAATAAAGTTGATTACCTTTAAAGGGATCTAAAAATGAACATGCACACTTGATTTGGTGATCTAAAATGAACATTCAAGTGGTTTAGGATCAAGTACAGATCTGCATAGGTAGATTATTTCAAAATCATTCAAAATTTGCACATAGACTAATCAAAGATTCTAAATTGGCTTTGATATTTCCATATCTTTCTGAGATGACATAAATGAACCCTAAATGGCATGATATTAACTCTTTCATGTAAAATTTGACCATACATAATAAGTTTTGCAAGTTTTTGACATGTTTTGAGGTCCTAAACAGTAGTTGCATAGTTGGTCACTGTTGTTGGTCACTGTTGTTGTGCAGTTGGTACTATTGTTGCGTAGTTGGTCCTGGAAGAGAGTTGCATAGTTGGTCACTATTTTTGTACAGTTGGTAATAGTGCATTATTTTAAGGGTTTCTTTGCTTCTTTTCATTCCTATTCCTATTTCTGCACTTGATAAGCAAGTTTTATGTGTTACTAATGATTTGTGTAACACTTTGGAAATTGAGGGATGAAGATAACCTGATAAAATACTAATGAATTTGATGCAGGACACTTGTTGAAGACCTTGTGTGTCTTCCAAAACTATCATGTCTGTGTTTCATAGTTAAAAAAACACTTCAGATTTGGTGCTTATAAAGAATCACTTTGCTTACATGTTTGAAGTGTCTTTTAGATTGTAATCTTAAGAATTATATGAATGTATCCTCTCCCCTTGCCTTTGTGGATCTTGGGTGTAAGATAAATTCATATAATTCTTCTAGAGTGGCTACCTTCTGAGACTTTAACAGAGTCGGTGAGAGAGATTGCCCAACTGGTAAAAAGATAAATCCAAGCTCTTCCAAACTAGTAAATAAAAATGTCATTGTGATTAATCTCACAGTGAACAAGTGCTAAATATGTTATACCGGGAAGAAGATCTCCCTCAACACCCTCATGGTGCGTAAAAACCTACAAAACACAACTTCTATAGGCTGGGAGGCCTCCATAATAGAGCTAATCTGCCACACATATAACCACCTGAACGAATGCCTTAATCAAAAAACTTGTTGTAGTATCCAAAAACCCTCTATTTTCTGGCTTAGAAGGTTAGAGAATGACTAAGATATCCCAAAATTTCATGGATCTTAGTAGAGACAACGGTTCCTTGGGAAGTGATTACCCTTGGGATTTGAAGCTTGGTGTGCCTGAGAAGTGAGTGCACTGTAAGGAGGAGCCCGTGCCTCCAAGATTCTAAGTTTTCCACTATGAGGAGGTGTGGCTAAACTTAGGTTCAAGTGGGAATTCATTATATAATTCCCTGGGTCACCTAGGTTGTGGTGTGTTTTTTCTTTTTACAACATTCATTCTCAATGATGTGTCTTGCGTGAGTGCTTCAAACTTTAATTAAAAAGGATAAAATATTAAAAACACTCATCTTAAGAGAACTTTTTCCAGATCATCCTCAAAATAATCAAATGGTCACAAACACCTTGTCTTTGAGTAAACATATGGAACCTTAAAATTTCTCACTTGGAACCTTTTGGCATGCTTGATAGTCTTCCTCTTGCATACTCATGTCCTAGTCTCCTTGCATTTTGCATTGAAAATTCTTTCTTGCATTTTAGTCCTCATTGTAATCCTCATTATAGTCCATCTTGCATAGTTCCTATTCATAGTCCTTCTTCATAAATAGCTCATCTTAGATCCTCCCTAAAAGCTTTGCAAAAAAAATCCTAGAAAGCATTCAAATCATAAAACCTTTCTTTATGACACTGAAAACAAGATCTTGACTTGGTCCCCTTTTTCCAAAATTTCAAACCCCCCTATCAATTGGTCATATTACATCTTTGTAATGATGGATTTAACCTAATCCATTTTTATCAAAATTGTCCCTTGTCCCCCAATCCCCTTTTTCAATTCAAGATTTTTTTATTCAACCTCATAAGGTTATGCTCTTAGGTTTGTCTCTTTTCTAAAGATTCTTTCCAAAGTCCAAAAATCCAAAAACAAAAGATAATTTCATAAGCCTTAGATTGCATCTTGCATAAGCTCCTTGCATTCCAAAAATTGCATTTCCAAAAATCCAAAAAAATCTTCCATTTTCATATAGTCATCATGCCGGTCTTCACAAGGTCTCAAGCATCCAAAAAGTAACAACATTCCTATCTACCTATGTTTACATCACAACTAGAATCTCAACCTCCTTTTGACCCAAGACAAGGTGTGACATTTCAAACCCAAGGTGACCTAATCAACATGCAACCTCTAGAAGAAGTACATCAAAAATTTCATGACCCAAGACATGTTACATTTCCTCAAGAACCTACAACCACACAGATGATCCCTGATATAACCCAAAGTAATGATCTATGCAACATGAGATATCCTTCAAATACTTCCCCAAGATTTGGAACTATTCAGTGGGGACCCCCACCAAAATTTGAACCAATTTTCATACCTATGCCACCTGACCATGGTAGTGTTCCCTCTACACCTCAAGAGGAACACCAACAAACTTTTGAATTCAATCAAATCCAACCCAATTATTTGCATCAACAACCCATGAGAAACATGGATTTTGTATCTTATCAACCTGTTGCACCACCACAAGATAAACAAGATCCTGGAAATACCTCAAGTGCCTCCTCAGATTACAGAGACTTAAATTTTTTTTATTTCATTCAAATATTTACCTAGAGATGAGATTGACGAGGCTATAAGAGACAAAAAATTTAGAATGCATTAACGTATCTCATGAATCAAGATCTGAAACATTATATCAAAGTAATACAAAGGGAAAATCCTCAGTTACTCTTAGAATATCAAAATCCCACGCAATCTACTTTGGAAGAGAACCAAGCCCTAGTGATTTGGGATAGAGAAAAAAGAGAACATACCTTTGATGAGTCCACTATGGTGTTAACACAAAAAGGCAACGAAATGATTTAATTGTCAAAATTACTCAAAAGGAAAAGTATGTGCCATTGGATAATCATTTATTTCAATTGACATTACCACATCCTTCAGAGAGAGTGGATACTACAAAAGTCTCCAAGACATATCCCAAAAGGACATTGAAGCTTGATTTTAAGAATCACCCGCCCGTTAATCAATCTAAAAAACCAAAAGAGACATTCACATTTCCTTGGGGAATGCCACATGTACCCCCTTTTGAAGAAACACAAAAAAGTGGTCCTCCTTTGGTAACACATGCAACTATCCAAGGAAGTACTTCAACTGCAATGACATCCAAAGGACCACCAAAGGTATCCACAATTGATACATCTTGTGTGACTACTACAGTTATGCCAAGTATGTCATTAGATCCAAAGAAGAAGAGCATCATTTTCATTTCACCAATTCCACCTAAAGCAACTCAACAAACATATGTGGCACAACAAACTCAACAAAAACATGTGGCACAACAAACTCAACAAACACATGTGACACAACAAGTTCAACAAACACATGTAACACAACAAGTGTGGCAAGCCCAAGTGGCTCAACAAGCACAAAATGTGGATATAGCGCAACAAGTGCGAAAACCATATGTAGCACAAGTCAATATGATGTCTCAAGAAAAAAAATAAAAATGTAAGACTTCAAGTCTTAGAGGTATGCTTGCACCACTCAGATTCCAACAAGAGCGTAATGTGCAACATCAAACAATATAGTTGGGTCAAGAATCTCATCTTGTCACACAAAACGTGCAAGGTCCAAAGGTGCAAAAAGTGCACCCACAAAAAAATCCAACACCAATATTTACAACAACAACAACAATATGCTCAACAACAACGACAACATGTTCAACAACAACAACAACATGTTCAACAACAACAGTATATTCCGCAATGACAACAATATGTTTTGCAACAAAAAAATGCTTCACAACAACAATTACATATGGTGCAAGATATACAACAAAAATATGCACCAAGGTATCAACAAAAAGTATCTCAACCATACTATGTGACACAAGGTCAACTTTACAAACTTCCACCAACAACCCAACAACACGTGGAAGATCCCCAACAACCTGTGAGACAAAAAATGGTGTCACTCCAAGAAATCTCATCTGAATCATTAGAATAAATTACTCTGGAATATAATGAGTGCTTGATCACTCGTAAGCAAAATCATCATTCTGATACACATGAAAAAACTATAAAGTCTTCACAAAATGATGAAATGGTTCAACAAATCCAATGCTTACAGAAACAACTAAATGGCATACAATTCAAGGACAAAAGGACACTCTATACAGAATGAGATCTATGTCCTAATCCATTTGATGAAAGTATTTACATGCCTCCTTTTCCAAAGAACTTTAGAGTACCCAAATTTGAAAAGTACAAATGAATAGGTAATCCAATTGATCATGTTAGTGAGTTTTATACTTCATGCATCGAAGTTCATCACGATGACACATATCTCATGAGACACTTTCCTAGAAGTCTTGGAGGACAAGCAATCAAATGGTATTCTAAGTTACAAGGTAATATAAGGTCATGGAAAGAATTGGAAGATAAATTCATCTCTCACTTTGCATTCAATATATCAAGTGAGGTTATGTTGATCGACTTGTGCACAACCAAACAAAAAGCTGGAGAATCATTTATGACCTTTCTGTTACAATGGAGAAACTTGGTTAGTCAATGTCCCTTTGACATTCTGGAAGAACAACAAATATGCTTATTTATTCAAAATCTTGTACCAGAAATGATGTATGAGCTAAAGATGAAATTCCCAAGCACTATTCAGAATCTCATGAATAAGGGAATTGATATTGAAGATGATCTTATTCAGAAAGGAGTCCTTAAAATCAACAAAGACAATCATAATGCAAGCACTTCAAGTGATAAGATGAAATTCTGGTCTCGGAACAAAAATGTCATGAATGATGGCATTGTTGATGCATGAATGGTCAATGCGACACAACCAAAGGTTAGTCTCAAAGGGCCTACTATTACAAATACGCAAATGGTGACTCTAACACCACCTCCAGTGCAACCTCAAGCACAAGAAAATAATAATACATAGAAAAATTGGCAATGTCGACCACTGAGAAACAAAGATGGACCTCCAAGATAGTTCCTGCGGTTGGGTGAACCACTTCATTCTGTGTTACAACAATTGATTCAAAAAAATTCTATTGAGTTACCTGAGATGAACCAACAATCAAACCCCCTTGGTGGGATGACAATAAATTTTTTGATTATCATCAGACCAAAGGACACAAAACCAATTCCTATTATCAATTGAAACATAAAGTATAAGATCTCATTGATCAAGGTGTAAATGAAGTGGAGAAAACAATGGGCTCTTCCAATACTGATCATACCATTTTTACAAATGCTTTTTTGGATCATGAGAAGGTAAATGTGTCTAATTCAAATTCAAATTCATAGACCAACGTCAACTATACCCACCTTGGACATGACTATACCATAAATTGCTTCTCTGAGTCAGATACCCGTGTGTCCACTTTGACTCTCCGAGATAATAATTATCAATGTGTAGTCACCACTCATCATACCAAGATTATTGTACTTGGAGCACTGTCTAAACCCAAAGTATCTTCAGATTATAATCTTGGTGACCAACTTGGTAAGACCCTAGCTCTGATATCTATCCTTGATTTGTTGTGCACATCCCCCCAGCACAAGGAAATCCTTGAAAAATCCCTAAAAGAATCTAATGTTCCTACTGACATTGATATTGGCCAATTTCAGGCCATGATAGGGCACTTCTCTACATCCCAACAAGTTATCTTTTCAAAAGATGATGACCCACTCAATCGACTTGGTCATAATGACCCCCTGCACCTTGAAGTCTTTGTCCATAATTGCAAAGTCCGAAGAGTCATGATAGACGGTGGAGCAGGACTTAACATTTTTACCTTGAAGGTTATCCTTGGTATTGGTTATAATGAAAGTGATATTGATCCCTCCAGGAAAATTACAATAAAGGCATATGATGATGCTGAACGTCCTTCTTAAGGATTCATTGTACTGCCCATAAGAATTGGTCCAATTACTGAGAATACCTTACTACAAGTCTTGGACCTCAACCTACCTTACAACATGATCTTGGGATGCCCTTGAATCCATGCCATGAAAGAATTTACCTCCACATATCACCAATGTCTAAAGTTTTTCCACAACAGAGCTGAGATAACTATCCCAGGTGATCCTAATCCTTTCTAATTCTGTGCTAATTTGAGAGAAGGTCCCACACAATAGGTGCCTAAAAAAACTGAAGCTATCCCAACCAATTACTCCAAGTATGTTTATGCAGACACTCTTACCAAAATGGTTTAAGGAAAAATGAAAATTGAAGATAAAGGTTGTGGAGAGTATATAATGGCTCAAGCATTTCACATTGGGAAGCTCCCTCTCTCCCCGAAGTCTTATGGAAAGCCACAATTATTGCAAAAAAAACTACCAAAGACCACCCAACAAGTTATTCCCTCACCCACATTCACTAGTTGGGGAGGTTTGCATGAGGAACATGTGTATGATAATGCATCTAGCTATATTTTCAAGGATAAACAAAAACAAGAACAAGAACAAGAACCCACTGAGATACCTGTTGAAAGATATGGACTAGGGTTCACCATAATGTAGAAAAAAGGTTATGATGGTCGCAGTGGTCTTGGTGCACAAAATCAAGGGATTATTGAACTTCTTGCTGCAAAAGGCCATCCTCCTCATTTGGGAATCAGATTTAAACCATTGTGAATTGGCTCTTCAAATACTAAAGTTGCCTCATGTAAAAATGTGGATGTTTTGAATGATGACAAGGCATCTGAGGTTCCCCATTCTGAAACTACTGATTCCAATAATTGGGAATGGACTTCATATTAATCCAATTCCTATGAACTTGACTGTGTCTTCCCTAAGTCCAATGACCCACCAATTGAAGATAAACATGTTAACGAAGCACCCCCTCCAGCAACCTGTCCTGATCCCTGGGCTACAATTTTATGGGACCCTAGTTTGGAACCTTCTGTACATGAAGCCTATGACTCTAATGAAATTGATCTTTACATCTTTTCCCTTACCCCTGTCTTTGAAAAAAATTTCACTAGTGACGATGACATCCCATTGGTTTACCCTAAACTTATTTATTGGGACCAACAAGGATCACCGAGCTTAGATTGCTTCGAAAATGAAGAAGCAATAGTGAAATTCTTTGAGCTTTGAGAAGGTATTTCATCTTGCAATCATAAAGTAGGGTTCTCTATTGACCTTGTTGCTACATCGTACTTTGGGGAGTCAACTCCATCTTCCAGTCACAAAAGTGAAAATAATAAAATTAAAAAAGAAAAAAATGAAAAGAATAGGTCTTCTGGTGAAAACCAAAAGGCACCAGTAGACCATACAAAAGTAAAAATAAAGGACATATCCGAGGGTGAAAACCCTTTCAGGCACCCAAGGATGGAAGATTGGACATACCCACTCTAAAGGAAAAGTCATCCTTGCTAATTGAAATGACTGAGGAAATAAACTTGGGAACGTTGAAACCCAAAAATCATACACTTCGTAGCTTCACTATCACAAAAGGAAAAGGAAAAATTTGTGAGATTATTTCTTGAGAGACAAATTAATTTTTCCTTGTCCTACATTGATATGCCAAGTCTGGATCCTGAATACATTCTTCACCACCTACCTTTGAAGTCAGGTCTAAAACTAGTCAAACATAAATCAAGGAAAATGCATCCCCAAGTAGCTCTTTTAGTCTTGGAAAAATTGAAGAAGTTATTGGATGCTAGTTTTATCAGACCCATAGATTATGCAGACTGGATTTCCAACCTAGTACCCATTAGCAAACACACTGGGGCATAATAATTTGTACTTATTTTCGTGATCTCAATAAAGCATGCCTAAAAGATGATTTTCCCTTGCCTAATATTGACATCATTATAGACATGACTAGAGGATATGAGATGTTATCACTGATGGATGGTTTCTCTGGTTACAATTAAATCTGCATATCTCCTGAAGATCAACCAAAGACAACTTTCACATGTGCTTGGGGAACTTACTGTTGGAATGTAATGCCCTTTGGCCTCAATAATGTTGAAGCAACATATCAATGAGCAATGAACACAATATTTCATGATTTCATGCATACCTTGATGGAAGATTATGTTGATGACCTACACTACAAGTCTACTACCAGAAAAGATCATTTAAGCATTCTGGCTAAATTTTTTGAAAGAATGGAAGGATATAAGCTTCGCTTAAATCCCAAAAAGTGTGTTTTTGGGGTGGTTTTTGGAAAAATCCTAAGTATATTATTTATCAAAGAGGTATTTAAGTGGATCTTGAAAAGGTGCAAGCTATTTTAGAGATGCCTCCTCCTAATACTCTAAAAAATTTGAGAAGTCTACAAGGGAAATTGTTGTCTATCCACCGGTTCATTGTACAACTCATAGACAAGTGCCAGTCCTTCCAAAATGTGTTGCATAAAGGTGTGACTTTTCAGTAGAATGAAAAATGTGATTAATATTTCCAACAAGTGAAAGAATATCTACTGTGTCCTCCAAATTTGATGCCTCCCATTCTAGGCAAGCCATTCATCTTATATATTTCTGCTACTGAAACAACATTAGGTTCTCTTTTCGCACAACATGATGAAAAATGAAGAGAAAGAGTTTTCTATTACATAAGTAGAACACTGGTTGGATATAAATTGAATTATTCACTCATTGAATGAGCTTGTCTTTCTATGGTTTTTGCAACATAGAAACTAAGACATTATATGCTACATCAGAAAACTATGCTCATGTCCAGGATTGACCCATTGAAATATCTTTTAAGAAAATAATCTCTCACAAGACACCTCTCCAAATGGGTCATGCTTTTGAGTGAATTTGACATCAAGTATGTAGATCAAAAAATAATTAAAGGCTAGGTGATAATTGATCAGCTTTTAGAAGCGCCAGTTCCAGATGATCACCCATTGCCCTTAGAATTTCTAGATGAGTCTATTTTCACATTCACCAACTCTAATGAATGGCAACTTTATTTTGATGACTCACACACTAGACATGGATCAAGAGCGGGCATCATGTTTGTCACTCCACAAGGCGATGTAATACCAAAATCCTATAGAATTGCATTTGAATGCACCAACAACATCACTAAGTATGAAGCCCTCGTCACTAGGCTCAAGCTTTCTATTCAATGGAAAATCAAACATCTCAAAGTGTATGATGACTCTCAATTAGTCATCTGACAAGTCACTGATGACTATGAAAAAAAAGATGAAAAATTTCTACCTTATAAATAGTTGGCTGATTTTCTAAAAGATCAATTTGTTACAATCATCTTTCAACAACTTCCCCAGGTACACAATAAGAAAGTGGATTCTATGGCTACGATCGCCTCTATGATTTATGTGCCAAACAATGAAGAGTGATGCAAATTTCTCGTCGAGCAGTTGCTGCTTTCGACATTTCATATTTCACAATCTGAGCTTGTGTGTGATATTGCTAGTCCTGATTCCTCCTGGTACCAAGATGTTTATGATTATCTACATGCCCATATCTTTCCTCCTTCCCTATCCCAAAACCAACGTCGAGCCCTTATTTTTCAAGCCTCTTGTTATGTCATTGTCAGTGATACCCTTTGTAGAAGATCTTTTGACCAAACCCTCCTTAGATGCCTTGATTTGTGAGAGGCTGAAACTGCTTTACATGAGGTCCATGATAGAATTTGCAGAGGAAATTTTAATGGTTTAAGTCTTGCTAAGAAGCTGGTAAGAGCTGGATATTATTGGCCCACCATGGAGCAAGATGTGCACAAGTTTGCTAAAAATGTTATAAATGCCAGATCCATGGCAACTTGATTCATGGTCCAGCGCATGATCTGCAGCCAATTGTTTCTCCATGGCCCTTTTCTCAATGGGCATTTTATCTTGTTAGGAAGATCAAACCTTTGCCTTTTGATGGCCACAAGTATATCATAACTTCCACTTAGTATTTTACTAAGTGGGTGGAAGCTATCCCTATGACATACATCACAGGAAAACAAGTTTCAAAATTCATTATGAATTATATCATTTGCCACTATGGAGTTCCTTTAGCTATCATTACTGATCATGGTATCTCATTTCAAAAAGGATGTAACAAAGCTTTGTGAGAAGTTCAAAATCGGTCATAGATTTTCCAACATTTACTATCCACAAGGCAATGGTCAAGCAGAGGCATCTAATAAAACCATAATCAAGATTCTTCAAAAGACTATCAATGATGTTGGCCGAGACTGTCACCTGCAACTGAATCCAGCTCTTTGGGCCTACAGAACCAACATTCACACCCCCACTGGTGCCACTCCATACTCTCTTGTCTATGGCGCGGAGGCCATCTTACCTCTTGAAGTTGAAATTCCATCACTAAGAGTATCTTTGCAAGGCATTATTGATGATGAGAAATGCAAAGTTTCTAGGTTGCATGAGCTTGAAATGCTAGATGAGCGGAGACAAGCCGCCTTGGTCCACTTACAAGCATATCAAAACCATCTCAAACAAAGCTAGAAAAAGAAATTTTGAGCCTACCATTTTGAGATTGGAGATTTGGTCCTGAAAATGAATTACAAAACCCAGCCACACAGAGAGAAGCCTGGGAAATTTGAACCAAACTGGGAAGGACCCTATATAGTCACAATAGCATATGGGTCTGGAGTATATCATCTTGCTACACTGAAAGGAGAATCATTGTCAGATGCAATAAACAACATGCACCTCCATAAGTAATATGCATGATCCTGAAAAAATACAATTTTTTTTGCTAAAGTCTCTAAAAAAATACAAAAAATCAAATAAATCAAAAAATACAAAAAAATTAAAAAAGAAAAAATACAAAAAAGTGAAAAAAGAAAAAAAGGTTGCCTTGAAATAAAGAGAAATTTTTTGTCGAAAGCTTGGTAAGCAGGCAATGTGGGCAAGTACCATGGTGAAAAATTGACAAACAGGCACCACGCGTAGTAAGTTGTTTCTCCAACGTCTATCATGATTTTATTGGGTGTTCTATTGTCCTTTCCTGATCACATATTTCACTTTGCATTGACCCTAGTGCCCCTTTATGGCCTGAAACTGGTTGATTTCCTGTCTTTTCCTTGCCATCTAGTCTGTATGTATCTTTGGCCTCTGTATATATTCTATCTGGGGGTAGATTACTGGTAATGATTGTCTTTGAATTTGAATTTGAACTGGGGGCAAGACCTTGAATGTGGTTGACTCAAGAGATTCCTCGCTTATCAGATTAAAGATAACAACTTGTAAATATCTTAATGTCCTAAAAAAAATCCTAAAATCCAAATAAGAAGCTAAAAATCCTAAAAATTGTAAAATATCATAAAAAAATCTCTAAAAAAATCAAATATGATCCTGAAAAAAGACCTTAAAAATAACATACAACACTGAAAAAATTCTTAAAAAGCATAAAAATTCCTGAAAAAGTGTCTAAAAATTGTAAAAAGTCATGAAAAAAAATCATCACAAAAAAATTTGAATATCTGATAATCCTAAAAAATTTAAAAAGCTTCTTCAAAAATTTGCAATAAATTTGTGCATACTTGTCCTTCTTTTGCGTAATGATCATCATGTTTGTAGACATCCATGGAAGATTCATCATTCTGTGCTTAATGAATCATGTTCTCACAAAACGCGATCTGAATCATTGTGACTCGACATTCAATCTGGTTGGACCTATTTGATCTTTCGATCTCAACTATCAACCTATCAACTTATCCAACTTATTAATCAATCATCCAATCAGTCAATCAAAACTAATATGTCAAACAAAGAACACTTAATGCAAGTAACAAAAAGAACATAATGTCTATTGGCTCACATTGTTTCAGTGAGTATTTTATCTTTTATTGATTTTCTTTTTTGGTCATATTCCTATGCTACTTGATGATATTATATGAACTCATGAGAGTATCCGGGATGGTTTGTGACTGTTATTTGCCTTGTTTTCCTGCCTGTTTGACGATCTCATGAAATTCTGGGGCATGTCTGCTATATGCTTCAGGATGGAGAATATCATTCTTTGTTTGCATCGTGTTTGTTTATGCAAAATGATGGATTTCTCGCTCTGGCCTTTTGTGTCATGATGTGCTGCATCCAGTTTTGCAATATCAAAATAAGCTCTTATGACATAATTGCACTCATGAAAGCCAAAATATTTCTATTTTACTAACATTTCTTCGTCTAATTTATGCTTTCTTCAACACTTCTTCAGTCAGTCCTTGTAGTCGTCTTGGTCTAGTACTTTGGTACATCAAAAAAATGTGCATCTTGCATATATGCATTTATAAAAGGGAAAAAATGCCGAAAACATATGCATCTTGCATTCATTCATTTATAAACAAGAAAAGATCCAAAAATACATTTTCATTCTTCTTTCATACATTTTAGAAGCTACAAACTTTCAAAAAAATCAATGTTGCATTCATACATGTATATATTGCATAAAAAGAGATACATCATAGTATATAATCATCATCAAATAACAAGAAAGTAAAATCATGTGCATAAACATCCATCATGTACATAGGAAAAATCATCATAAAGTAGCTGCATATCATATATATATCTCAAAAAAGTATCAGAGTACAAAAATCAAGGTGTCTATATACACTGAGTCCTGCAGGCTCATAATCTATAACACGTCTATCAAAAATGTCACTCTACTAGAGAGGATCTCCTATCAGTCTCTGTTCTTTTGGTCCTCTTGATCCCTGTCCTATCTAGAGGATGAAGCTCCTCCTGCGTGATTCCTTATCTATCCTAATCTAGGTGGCCCCATCGGTCCCATCACTCCCCCGCTGCTCTGTGTCCTACAAGAGTGCAATATACTAGAAGACGCTCTGTAACTCGGTGCCCACTACTCTCGTGGCATGTCTCTCCTATACATATCCTTCCAATACTATGATTTTGCTTGAGCATCCCCTAGCATCTTTGCAACCCTGTGTGCACTCATGTCTGTGATGGGACTGATGAACTATTGTGACTCCTCCTCAGCCCTCTGTGCTCTGGACATAGTTGTATCTCGAGAGGCAATCAAAGTACCCCTCTCTACTGTCAATCTCTCCACCTGTTATGTAAGTGATTCTTACTCTACAATCCATGATGCCCACTCTGCACTCCATGATGCTCACTCTGCAGTCCATGTAGCTCTCTCGATGGTCAGTCGATCTATCTAGCTAGTCAACTCTGTAATGCATTGTCTTTGCTGCCTATCCTCCTCAATCCTATCATTGGGCATTTGTATGTCATCATACGGGAGCAGATCCTCTCTGTCCTCATCCATTTGCATAGGAATGGCACTGAGATCACTGTCCACATCATCCCCATCCTTACTTCTCTCCTCATCCTCCTCATCATCCTCCTATGTGCTCTTATCCCTGGGCATCTGCAATCTCGGTACTGGTACCGCCAGATCTGTCAAAGGAATTATCCAGTGCTGTGTAAACCATCGATCATACTCAATGTTCATCCTTGCATCTGAGATGTTTGCACCTACTCCCCACTATCTAGGCTGTAACTGCTCAAACTCTACATATTCTATCTGAGTCTGGAGTACTACACCCCGTGCCCTAACCTCTGCTCTCAATCATGCAAATAGTGTTGCACCTGTCAGTACCCCCTGTCTCTCTCCTAATTTCCTACACACTCACTCTGGCAGTTGCATCGTGATCACTACATGACCTATGATAGTCTTCCCAAAGAGGTATCTCTCTTGTCTGTAGTATGGTAAGTTATCTCTATCATCATCCCATCTGGGGAAATCTTTGTATGGTCACCATGTGAAGTCTATGAACGTGTATATCTCATGTCTGAAGTGCAGAACGTAACCTAGTAGGCCCTGTGCAAGTGCACCACGATGGAAATATACATATGGCATGTCTTACAATATAAGCATCTCTGCAATGGGTTGAAAGACAACTATGTGCTCATAAGCCCACACCTATAGCAAGGTGATCCTGCTACTAATCGATAATCCTCCTCTGTAAACTACCTGATGGAGCTGGTAGTAGGTCATTGCTAGCATGCAAGGACCCCATGCAAACACTATCCCCTCCATGATCATATGCTCTAAGACTCTCCCCCAGCCAATAGGAAATCCATGGCATCGTCTGTCTGGCACTAGCAATTCTCCAATCATGCAACATATCACTGCAATCAATCTGTCATGCTGCCTCGCCACAATCTCCCACCTAATCTCATAGTCCCAGATGTCTAAATCCTTGTCATCATTTTCGAATAGTCAATGCAGTGTTGACCTCCCTATAGTATTCATACTCTTCCAGCTCACCATGAATTTGAATCCAGAGCATGCGCCATACATCCTCCAAGGTCACAGTCAACTTGCTCATCGGTACGTAGAATGAACTCGTCTCTCAGTGCCATCACTCTACTAATGCTGTAATCAGGTCATGATTTTCCCTAATCTCAGGTATGTATGTGATATAACAGACTCCTAATGAGGCTAGGATCTTCCTCTTGTGCTCACTCAGCCTATGACATATATCCAGACACAACGGTCTACTCTTTGTGTCTATGACAATGCAAGTACCTCCTACGATTAACATGCAACTTTGGTCAAATTTTTGTTACTTGTTGACCAAACTAGGACCTATTTTACTACCTTTGACCTACTTTTGACCTTATCCTAGGGTCTTGACCTATTTAGGAAGGTTTGTGAAGGTTTAGGACCCCCCGAACCTTGTTTTACCCCATTTGTAGTTTCTTTGACCAACTGCACAGTTTGGCTAACCAACTTCACAGTTTCACTAACCAACTACACAGGAAACACACTTGGGCACATGTGCTATGTAGTTGGTCATACCAAATGTGATTGTTGTGCAGTTGGCATGTGTGGACCTCATTTTGACATGTTTTGACCTATTTTTGAGCCCTACTTGCCTAGAAATGAGTGCAAACCCTAGAAATGACTAAGAGGCACATATGTACTCACATATGGTCCTATGTTTGCTAGCTATTGATAGCTGTGCACTCGTTCCCCGCACTGATTGTGCACTAGCACTCAATCTATTCTCCTTGCTCCAGAGCTCAAATTCCTCCAAATGTCAGAGTGAAAATGACCTCCAAATCCCTCTCCAAGCCTTTTTATAGCCTCTTGGTTGCCTAAATGGACATGCAAACCTTTCCTTTTATGTTGGTTGTGACACTTTTTTCACTTTGAGCCTCATAAATTTTGCGTTTGACCTTCAATTTTTGATCCGTTTGTTATTGTGGACCTGTCTCGTCATTGTTGACAAATTGACCTATCACTTGCATTTTTCGGTCAATTTCTCAAGGGGGAACTTGTGTATCCCATTATCATTGGGGCATGTTTTATTTTGATTTTCTTCAAAATTCTTTGACACAACGCTCAAAATCACATTGTATCAAATAGGGGAAAAATGTAGACAGCCAAAAATGGTTTGAGTCTACTAGTCTACATGTTTTTAACATTTTCACATTACAATTGAAACATTGTTGTGCAATCTAATTATTCCTCTATGTTGCACATATGATCTTTATTATATGACAACATTTGTGTCTTTCATCGATAATTGAACATTGCAAATTGTTCAATTATTTACTAATATTTCTATCCTCTTGGATGAATTGATCACTTTCCTAATCGATTCTGATCAATCCTAAATCATCCTAAACCGATCCTACATTATCCTAAACTGATCCCATTCGATCCTAAATGATCATAAACCATATCAAATCATCCAAAATCAATTCAAATCTATCCTATTCTATTCCTAATCATTTTATAATCATTTTGGACTCATTCCAACCATTATGGGGCATTGTCCAAGATCATCGATGCCTATTTAAATCACTTTTCAAATCAATCAAAAAACCTTTTTCAAATCTAATAAATCTTGTCATCATTCTAGGGGCATTGTCCAAGTTCATCAATGATGCGTATCCTTTTATCATCCTTTTGATAGCATTGTCCAGGTTTCTCGATGTTATTGTTATCAACCTATCATCATCAATTCAATAGTATTTTCAAAGTTCATCAATGCTATTGCAGATTATCATTATTTTGGGAACATTTTCCAAGATCATCAATGTCTCCTTATTCATTACCAATCTTATGGCATCATCAAAGTTCATTGGTGCTATTTCATCATTTTGAAACATCATTATTTGAGCGCATTTTCAAAATTCATCAATGCCTCAAAGTTATCATAATCATATCAATACTATCAAAATCAATTCCAATGCATATTAATGCCTTTGATTTGATTGATAATTTTCTAATTTTTCCTCTTGGGATGAATGACCTAAGATTTGTCCCTAGCCTCTATGAATAAATTATATTTATGCATTCTTTATCCTAAGTTTCAACAATTAATTAATTTCTAATTAATTAATTGGCTAATTCTAGTTTGTGGAATTTTAGAAATTCATAAATGCTAATTTCTCTTTTGTGAGGAATATTCAATTTTAAATTGAATTAATTCCTCATAATTCTACCTAATTTTTCATCTCCTCTAACTGTTCTTCATCTCCTATTAATTTGCTTCATGATTTCTTCCACCTTTCCCTATCCATTTTCCCCTAATTTATGCTTCCATTTTCCTATTAATTTGCTTCCATCCTTCTTCTTCCATTTTCCCTCAATTATGCATTGATTTATGCATATTAATTGTGCATTCCTTGCTAATTCTACAAATTATCTCTCATTTCTATAAATTGAGATTCAATTCTCTCATTCAAGTTGGAACCACTATCTCCTAGTATTCTTGATATCACTTTGGCTTTCAACACTTGTGCATTTTGTCATTGACAAAGAGTAACAATAATATACTCTATGGAGAAGAAAGGAGAGAATTTGAGCATCATTTGAAGGGGGTTTTATGTGTTTCTTACATATGTTTTTGAATTCCCATTTTAATGGCTCTAATGTTAAATTAGATGGGTTTGCATATTGTTTAGGGTTTTGTGGTTACCTAGATATGCATATTCTTCCTTTTTCTAGTCTTAGAGAATGATACTGAAACTATGGATATGGATAATACCCTTTATGGAGTTTTATTACAAGCATATAATAGTGTTGAAATTGATTCAATTCCTAACATAGTTCTTGAAAATGAAAATACTTGTAGTTTTGTTGATGATAAAACCCTTTTTTTGGTGCGAATGAAAATCCTTCTAAACATGTTGAAATTGAAAATCATCATGTTGTTCAAAATGAAAATCCTTTAAATGTTTTTGTCAACAAAATTTAAAATTCTTTCCTAGATGAAAATGAAAATCTTTTTCAACAAGGTGCAATTGAGAATTCTAACCGTGATGATGATACTAAAAATTATTTTTTGAATATTGAAAGTAACATTTTGGATGGTCTTCCTGATAAGCTATCTTGGAGGAAGATAAGAAATTATTCTAATAAAATATACAAAGAATTCTTTTTATCAAAAAAAATTAGTATTTCAATGTCAACTTATGATGCAATTGACGAGAATGTCAAAAATGAGAAATGTAATGAAAATGTTAGGCATTTATGTGAAACAAAATAAAAAAGATGCATTAGTTAAACATGCCATATGTACTGTTGCTAGTGTCATTTAGTCTATTGGAAAAAGGAGTTGATTTAAAGATAAGAATACAACACGATGAGTTATAACTACTGCTATAGTCAATAAAAACACTTTGGATAAAAGAATGGTAAAAAAAATCAGTGGAATTTTAAACATGCATCATAAAACATTGGTAAGAGAAGCAAAGAGAAGATTAAGTATTGAAAATGATCCAATCAACAAATGTTGGAGTTTTAGTGGTAGACTCCCATGATCTGACATGAAATTGAATCTTGAAATCTAATATTTGGTTGAAAAGTATTGGTGTGATAATACAAGGGTATCATCTAATGCTAGAGATATTTTGAAATTAAAAGTGATACCCTTGTATTATTAGACACTGCCCAAAGTGAATTTTATAGAAATTTTTTAAATGAGGTTGTGTTACCTGGACATATTACCCTTAGTCAAAGATCATCTAAAAAATGTAAACCTTGGCATGTGAAAATCAATAAGCAATAGATATCTTGTTGTTGTAAAACACATGTTCAATTCCATTATTACTATGATGTTTTTCGATATATACATTGTACTTTACATGCTAACATCACTATGTAGGATTGTGGTATTAATATACCACCTAAAACAATCAAGGAGTTTGTAGCAGGTTGTTTTGTGAAAGATCTAATGGGCAATTTTTTTCAAGTTCATGTATTTCAAGATAGTGCACTACTTGTGGAAATTTTGCATTATTAGAACAATGTATGCATGAAACTAGTGAAAATTATTTTGGCCAACAATTAGTGGATGTTAAAAAAATTAAGAATGTTGAGTATACTTTTTAAAAGATGGGAAAATTAGAAAGTGATGCAAATTAATCACAGAAAAATTTAGTGTACATACATTCATTTCAAAATTCAAGAGCAAGATCGTTCCTAAATACATGGAACACTCTCAATATGTTAGATGGATTGAAATTACATTTCTCACATGTAGAAATATTTTTCCAGTTGGCACTATACTGTCAGTGGTTGAATTTGTAGAAAACTATACTCTTGCTCCACAAGAAAAAACTCAAGATAAATACTAAAATTCAATGCAAGTGGCTATGTTTGTTCATATTGTTTATAGACATGCACATGATAGTACAGAGGATGATAGAAAAATTGTCACAAAGTATCATTTCTATTCGAGTGATAATAAGATGCACTCATCAAATTTTGTTTAGTATTTCTTTATATTAATTTAAGAGAACGATAAATCTAGATGAGAGAAAATTTCATATGGTCAGATAATTGTACGACACAATTCAAGAATGCTCTAATGTTTTATTGGATTAGTAGGGTTCACAAGGAAACCAATATACCACATATGTGGAGTTTTTTTTAATCTGGACATGGTAAAGGAGAACATGACAGAGTTGGTGCATGTGTTAAAAGAATTTTGGCTAGAGAGAAATTAAAATTTGAGGATGCAACCAAATTTAAAGATGCACATGCTATTGTGGATTGGTGCAATTCAAAATTATCTGGAGGATCAAACAAGAAATCTAGAATTAAATGATTCTTTTCATTAATTGAAGAAAATGACATTCCACCTAAACTTGATTGTGATACAATTAATGGATCAACATCATGACATTTATTTAAGAGTTCCGATGCAAGCACCCAGATATTGTGGTCAAACGAGCTTGCATGATTTTGTCATTTTTGTATTTTAGGTTATTCAGATGCATGCGAGAATAAAGAATGGGTTGAAGAATGGAAACAAAGATCCCTAACACCTGCTCAAACATACGAGCAATATGAAATAACACTTGATGAAAATGATCAACTATTTGCATCAAAGGATTATGATCGTGTTTCAGATCTTGTACAAGAAGGTAATTGTATTTTTTATGTCACTTTATATTTGAATATAATTATTGGTCTAAGTTCATTATGGTAATTTTTTTTTCTATAAGTTTATTTCACATGTTAATTAGTGATTTTATTTTAATTTGCAAGACATGTGTATGTTTTTGTTGTACCTGATAACAATGAAGAGAAAACAATGTATTGGTTGGCTAGATGTGTTGAGACCAAACATAAGTTAGTACAACCTAGAGAAGATGATGATGGCTATCATTATCCTTTAGGCCTAGTTGTGGTTGTTGGCACATCGTTACAAAAATACCTAACAAGGAAGAATGGTTTTCTTGCATTTGAAGACTATGAAACACATAAGAAGATTATTTACTACTCACATTTGGTCGTGGAGACAAATATAAAGCTATCCAAATATCATGGAAGACCTGCTAATAAAGATTTGTAGACAATTTCTATAGAATAACATGAGATAATTATAGATGCACTACATAAAAGAGAGCATCTTGATGGTACAATGAAATAAGTTACATATTAGTATAAATGTGAACTTATAGAATTTGGGATAACTTCATATATATAATTTATTTTGTTTTTACATCACCTTAACATCTTGTTATTGATGCATTGCATAAAATAGAGGATGCATATGGTAAAATTAAATAAGTAAATACAAGCAAGTATATATGTGTATTGAATTTTTGATAACTTCATAGTTCAGTACATCCCTAAATCACATATCTTAATCATACATCCTCTTAAGACATCCTAATTTTAGATCCCCTTAAGGCACCCCTTAAGACATCCCAATTTTAGATCCCCTTAAGACATCCCTATTTTAGGTCCTCTTAAGGCATCACCATAAGACATCCTAATTTTAGATCTCCTTAAGACATCCAAATTTTAGGTCCCCTTAAGGCATCCTAATTTTAGATCCCCTTAAGACATCCTACTTTTTAATCCCCTTGAGACATCCTAGTTTTAGGTCCCCTTAAGGCATCCCCTTAAGACATCCTAATTTTAGATCCCCTTAAGACATCCAAATTTCAAGTCCCCTTAAGGCATCCCCTTAAGACATCGTAATTTTAGATCCCCTTAAGATATCAAAATTTTAGGTCCCCTTAAGTTAATTTGGTAAGAATGATGCTCTTACATTTGTACTCGGTTACATTAATTATACATGTTTTTAGTTACATATTTTTCTATTTGTACAAGATTTTAGTTACTTATTAAAGATTTATTCATTGTTGCAGGTTTCTAGCTCTATTGTTCATTTTATATTGTACGTCACTATATAAATTAGAAGAACAAGTATCTTCTCAAATTGTAACCAATTTTATTGTGTTATGTCCTACAAATTTTTTTTAATGTTATTAAGTTATTGAAGTATTGAACAAGTATCTTATTTTGTTTCTTTTTCAATGAACTATTTCAAATAATTTATATTTAATATTAGTTTGTTACTTCCTTATCTTATTAAATACATATATTCTTTACATATATGATTACTATTGGGATGTTCAATTTTTTTCTAATTTTTTCTATATTAGGCATTTTGTTAATTCTATAGATTAAGCAAGTCTCGTGTTTCAATATTCATAATACACGTAAAACTAACACTAGATGTGAAACATTCCATAGTACTTCTAGACATACATACAAACTATCTAAAAATTATACTAAATATGTAAAACATTTAAATGTAAATATTATCAATGCATGTACATATAGAATAGATAATAAAGCACATGTAAATATGTATATCTAGTCCATCTGGTAAAACATGTAAATATGTCAGTAAATAGATCGATAAAATAAATAATCCATATGAATACGAGAGTACATGTGATAAATGCCTATAAAATCATGTGTCCCTAATATGATCTAGTCCTCTTTAATTCGTCTAAAGTAGGACGATCTGAATGACTTTGTAAAAAAAATCATAGTTTCCAAATTATACTCTAATACATGAATTCATATTTAGAACTATTCAAAATAATCTAAAACCTTTCAATAAAAATTATATAAATTAAACATGAACAAATTATACTGTGGAATTATGCACATTTGCCCCACTGTCCTGGTGGACATCACGACCTTTTTCATGTTGATCTCCCTGTCCGGACTCTGTCTGCATGAAAATATTAACACCAAAACTATTCAAAATGTTATGGAAATTATTTTAATAAAAAAAATATAAAATTAAATATGAATAAATTACCATGTCATTCTGCATATCTAGTACACTGTCCCGGTCAACATCACAACCAATCTCATTTTGTTGTCCCACTTGGGACTCTGTTTGCAGAAATGATCAACACCAAAACTATTAAAAATGATATACAATATTTTCATAAAAAATTTATATAAATTCAAGATGAACAAATAAATAACCATGTCAATGTCAACATCTATGTCAGGTCGCGGTCCCTCTTACGACTCAATTTGTGTGGAATGATCAACAACAACAATATCACTAACAATGCTCAGTACAAAGTCAAACAAAATTATATAACAACATGCACATATATGTTGTCAGGGCTCAAATATTTAATTTGAACCTAATTTTTTAGATGTAGAAATAAAATGTGAAAAGATGTGTCTAGTCACAATGCACCTAGATCACCTGCATGTGCACTAACACCTATCCTAATGGTTGTATCGACCTACACATGTGTAAAATCAATATGTAAATATATTGATACTTTTTAAATATAAAAAATATTTAAATTTCATGATAATAAATTACCTGAGGTGGGTCAACATCCAGTACACTTGACAGTGGTGGATTAGTGGACATGGTGTGTGGTGGATGCCCCTTGTTTAACAACATTAAAATATTTTTAGATTTAACAAGTTAATTTAAAAATAATTTAGAAATTTAAAAGTTAGTTCAGTTTTTGTAATTATACCCCATGAGTTGTGCCAGCTACAAAAGCTGTCGAGGAAAACTTGATCCTATCCAGATAAGAGATCAATGACCCTATACTTGTAGTCTGTAGACAAGCACATGTACACGCAATTTCCATTAATTAAATTTTATTTTCCATGTGAACTAAAAAAATTTAAAATTGTGCATGTGTTGAAATTAAATATATAAATAGGTGGCATATATGTACCTATGGAGCCTTTCAATCAAGGGGATGATGTTCAACAAAAAGAAAATCCACAAATGAGAAAATATCATTAGATGCTCCATGTGCTGCAACAGTAGTCTCATCCTTTGTGGGACCATAACACATCTCATGGAAAATAGTGCAAGGATGAGGCTCTACTACAGGTGTCACCATCTCTGAGGTCTGATCTCTGAGACTAGTGGTCAACTAACTCAATTCTCCTAAGGATGAGACCATGGCATGCTAATAAGATAGTGCAGGTACAACAGGTGGTGGAGGATCCAAAAGAGGTGCAGCTGGCATAGGTCTCCTAGGGACAACTTTTTCCCCTGGCCTATTTTGGGGCATGCCCTTTCCAACCCCCTAGAAATATTTAATGTCAAAATAGTTGGGTTTCAAACCCAGCACGATCTCATCATATAATTTTTTCAAAAAAAACATTGACACTTCTTAGTTTGCATGAGGGGGGGGGGGGGGGGGGGGANGGGGGGTGATCAAAATACATCCACCAACAACTCCAAAAATTATCTATCATTCCTTGATGGACACACCAACTCATTGATATACGCTTTTTATCTTTTAATTGATCTCTTCATTTTGGGTCCCTGAAATATAGATATATTGTGTCATTAATTTTCATATTATTGATTTGTTGATATGTGAGGCCATTAGCATAATATCGCCTCCTCACATCTCTCCAGGTATGGTGCCTATCAAGGTCACCATCAATATATCTCACTGAATCTACAATTTTGTGCATGGTGCTTATTGTGTGTGTGATTTTTGTACCTGTTAAGAGACACAACACTTCAATAAATCATTGCATTAGTGAAAACAAGGGGTTAGCAAACATAGAAATCACTAAAATTGATCTATTGCTTCCTATCTAGGAGGAGTATGAAAAATAACATAATAGCCCTCATATTATGCATATTCCAATGACAAATACAACCTAAGAACAGAAGATTCATATTAAAAGTAATCTAAATGATTCAAAAACATGCATTCTAGCTCTAGAAATGAAGAGTATAACAATATGACTAAGAAATAAGCTAGAAAGCACTATGAAAATCCCTAAAACATGAGCAACATGAGATTGCT
>MU223568.1:3514045-3527208 GCA_018584345.1 Thuja plicata | reverse complement strand
TGAGTTTGAACTCATGGTTGGGTAGTTGAGATTGGTTAGGTTTGAGGGAATATTAATGAAATGAATTGTTGTAATAACATATTCACTCAATAATAGGGATTTAATTAATCATTTAAGCTTTTGATTTGCTTTGTAATAATTAATTAGGACTATAGCCAAATTGAATCAATTAGGCTAGGGGATTGATTTGGCAAGTGATGAGGTATAAATAGGATTTCATTTATTCCCTTCAAATTAATTACCTTAGCTAGGTTATTGATTTGAATTGATTGAATTGAATTGATTGGTTTGATTGGCTAAAGTGATTAATGTAAATTAGTGATTAGATCACTTAGAAGATTAAATCTGATTCGAATGAATTATGCAAGCTGATTGAAGAGTTGTCTGGACATAATTGGGGGTATGATCACACTTAGGGAAAATAGGGTCTATGGTCAGAGCAGACCAAATCTAGGTGGTTACATTTTCCCCTCTTTGAATTGATGTGCGAGTAGAGCATTGATTCAAAGAAAGTTTTTGATGTTGACTTCAGAAAGATTGAGAATTTCACCCATGATCAAACAAAATTCCTGATGAGATCAGTCTCGCACTTGATCTAACTAAATTGATAGAATTGACCTTTCACTTCATTGTCATACAAAGGTCAATAAAATATCTTAAAGATATCAATTCTGAACTTGGTTGTCATCCAAAGATTGATAATATTTATTTTGAACTTGGTTGTCATCCAAAAGTCAGTATGAAGCTGCCAGGAGCTTAGTATGAATATTTTAAAATGAGGAAACACAAGATATCCAGCTTATGAGGACCAAAGATTTCTATCCAACAAACCTGACTTAGTCAAGGAAAACTGTCATGCCCCTAGTTTGTTTGATAATGAAGTCATTTTTTATGCTGTTTCGAGCAAAAATTTGATTGATGATAGTGTGATCATGCCCCCTCAGGGATGCAATTGAAGGAAAAAGAATGAAATCCCTCTATTGAAATGATGTATCACTTGCAGTGAATCAGGTAGGGGAATGAAGGAACGGAGTAGAAGAAGTGAAAAAGGTGGTGTGTTTAAGAGTAAACACACGAGTACCAAGTTAATCACACTGAAAAGGTGAGTTTGATTTTTTTCCTAATAGATCAGAGATTTTGGGAATCATGGATATGTAAATATCTTGGATAATAAGAATTAAAAATAGAAAGGAGATTGAGCTCAAATCCTTATGTTGTTCTTTGTAAAAATGAAGCATGCAATCTCGAAATGCATCTATATGCAAACTCTTAGGACTGTCACTGATTTACATATATTGTAGCATTTTATCATCATTGAGCACTTTTTAGAATGAATACCACCTGATAGTACAACAATCACTCATACCCACTAATATTATGAAAGTATGAATACTATGTTTATGAAATGTCAGAAATAGACTTAGGCATCAAGGCATAGAAGCCAGGATAACAAAATAGTCCCCTTCCTTTTAATATATCAGATTTTGTGTAAGGCAAGATATTGGACCCGCAATGACCTTGAAAATTCATATCCTTAGGTACATTATGCTTTGTATACCATAGTCAGAATCTGAGTTAGAAAATAGACAAAGAAATTGTTTCAACCTCACTGTAGTTTACACATAATAAAGATCGAGACATATGCGACTATCCACTCATGTTGGAAGCTCTTACCATAAACATCCAAGTTAGGTGAAATTTATAGGATCATTTTGGAACAATCACCATGCATAGAAAACCAAGAAAATATTATGTCCCCCGTCCTTGTGACTCTTTGTATTTGCGCAAACATCATGGAGTAGCTCAGAAAACATAACAACTATCAATTGTGAATCAATCAAATAAAATTCATAACTGCTTAGATGCCCCCAGTGAAAAAAACATGGGTACATAAAAGAGTCATAATCAAACCAAGATCAAACTGTGTTTAGGTAGTATTGAGAAATACTATTGATTCATTTTTCAAGCACAGTATAGATTCAACAATCAAAAAGTCAGAATTCAAGCAAATAGGTATTCCATGTCTGTGTACATCGTTATTTCCTGTTTGTAATCCCATGTAGGTCCTCAGAACACCATTCATGTTAGTGCAATATTTGTGTCACCTTTGTGTCATGAAAGTGATAGTGGTAGTTAAAGTGTCGAGAAGCATCATGTCAAAAATGCCCCCAGTGTGAAATGATTTGTTCCCTAAGACAGAAATGTAGACAAATCCCAAGCAAGGATAAGATTGTTGTAAGGAAACAAAGTCGATTTTTAGCACAGGTGTAATCATGAAGGCCTAGTATCAGCAACGTATTGATAGATAAAGCGCAAAATACAAGTGATACTTGATTGCTAGGTTTTCATCACTTGGAAAGATCTTTTCTTTCTTTTTTCTACCAAGATGCCTATTTTACCAGGTTGTCATCAGGGCACTTTTCTTTTTTTCAATTTTTTTGCTATTTTTGCTTTTTTGAATGTTTTTGTAGTATCAAGGCGCTTGTTTACCAGGTTTTCACCAAGGATACCTTTCTTCAGGACTTTTTCCATTGTTTTTGGATTTCTTCAGGATCAATTTTCTAAATGTTTTTGGTATTTTCTGAGAACTATTTACTGTACAGGCTCTGCTAGTTGAACATTAAGTCTAGAATCACTTCAAATGTAAAGTATTGAGAGGATCTGGAAGAACATTTCCCTCAGGTGTAGCTAGTTGATAGGCTCCTATCCCAAAAGTAGCAGTGATAACATAAGGTCCCATCCAGTTAGGTTCAAACTTTCCCTTTTGTTCTCTGTTGGGCTGGTTCTTAGGATTCTCCTTTAAGACAAGATCCCCCACTTCAATTTTTTGTGGTTTTACCTTCTTGTTGTATCCTTTGGACATACGTGCTTGGTACACCTTCAGATGATCGAATGTATGTGCTCATCTAGCAGGTCTAAAGAACTCACCCTATCGATGTGGTACTACTCGTCAGTAACAAGACCTTGTAAAGATATCTGCAAAGAGGGGATTTCAAACTCAATAGGTAGAACTGCTTCAGCACCATAGACTAGGGAAAATGGCGTGGCTCCTGTTGGTGTTCTGATGCTTGTTCTGTAGGCCCATAGTGCCAGATTTAGTTGTAGATGCCAGTCTCTGCCAGACTTACTTAACGTTTGGTGTAGGATTTTGAGAATATTCTTATTAAATTCCTTAGCATGTCCATTACCTTGAGGATAATAGATTAAGGAGCAATGTTGAGTGATGTGGAACTGTTCACAAAGGTCATCAATGTCTTGATTTTTAAATTGGCCCCCATTATCTGTTACAATTGAAGAGGGTATCCCATATCTATAAATAATGTAGTTTAGAATGAACATAGCCACCTATTTGCCAGTGGCTTTGATTAGTGGCACGAACTTGACCCACTTCGTGAAATACTCAGTGGCTGTAATGATGAACTTGTGTCCATTTGAAGAGTTGGGATATATTTGTCCAACCAAGTCAAAGGCCCATTGCTGGAATGGCCAATGTGTAATGAAAGGTATAAGTTCTCTGGCATGAGCATGGATAATATTTCCATGTGTCTGACATTTATGATAAGTTTTTGAAAACTAAATAGCATCTTTCTCCATGGTAGGCCAGTAATAGCCTACTCTGAGTAGTTTCTTTGCTAGTGAAAAGTTGTTTGAATGTGATCCACATACACCTCTGTGGACTTCTTTTAATGTGAGATCAGACTCTTCGAGTTCTAAACATCTAAGAAGTGTACCATCTAGACCTCATCAATATAAGTTATTAGTTATGAGGACATAACGCGATGTTGTCCTAATCAAGTCTCTCTTCTCATTTATGTATAGATTGTTGGGAATAGTTTGGTCAGTGAGATAAACAATGATATTGGCATACCGAGATTGGTATGGGGTGTTCAAAGCACAAATTACTTGGTATTTAGGGGTATTAAAGTCAGGGTAGGATAGTTCTTCCACAAAGAAGTCATAGCGGAATTGATGTTCTTCCAGTTGTAACATAGATGCCAAGGTAGCCATAGCATCTGCAGCTTTGTTTTCCATCCTAGGTATCTGCTGGAATGTGATGAAGACAAAGTATTTCTTTAGGTCATCAACTAGTTGCTTGTAGGGTGTCAATTTTTCATCTTTCATCTAGTAATCTCCATTGACCTGATTGATGATGAGCTGGGAGTCACCATACATGTGTAACTCTATAATATTCCATTCCATGGTGATCTTGAGACCGTTTACCAATGCCTCATATTCTAAAATGTTGTTCGTGCATGGGAACATCAATTTGTAAGACTTGGGTATCTTGTAGTCTTGAGGGGTTATGAATAGAACTCCTACCCCAGAGCCTTGTTGCATGAAAGAACCATCAAAGTACATCTTCCATGGATACTCAGTTAGATGCATAATTGTTTCATCAGGGAATTTGATCCTTAGAGGTTCATCATCTTGAAGGGGTGAATCAACTAGTTGATCTGTGAGGACTTGTCCTTTAATAGCTCTCCTATCCACATACTCAATGTCAAATTCACTTAGAATGAGGACCCATTTTGCTAATCATCATGTTAATGCTATTTTTCTCAAAATGTACTTTGGAAGATCAATCTTAGCAATAAGCCTTATTGTATGAGAGAGCATGTAGTGTCTCAATTTCTGTGATGTGAAGATGACTGCTAAGCATGCTTTCTCAATAATTCTATAATTGAGTTCATAGGAGACTAGCATTCTACTGATGTAGTAGATAGCTCTTTCTTTCTTTGTTTCATCCTCTTGTGCTAATAATACTCCTAATGATGTAGCTGTAGCTAAAATATAGAGGAGAAATGGATTTCCATGAATAGGTGCCATAAGAATAGGAGGAGTAGCCAGGTACCCTTTTAATTCCTTAAAGTTGGCTTCACAATGCTCATCCCATTTGAAGGTGACCCCTTTATGTAGTAATTTGGAAAAGGGTTGTGCCCTGTTAGCAAGTTGTGACATGAATCTCCTGATTGATTGAAGTCTCCCTTGCAATGCCCTCATTTGAATGATGTTGCATGGAGGAGTCATCTCTAGAATAGATTTGACCTTTGCAGGATCTACCTCAATTCTCTTCGCTAAGACAATAAATCCTAGGAGTTTCCCTGATTGGACCGCAAAGGCACACTTCTTTGGATTGAGCCTGAGTTGAAATTGCTCCATTCGATCCAATATCTTTCTCAAGTTAGCAATGTGAGTGCTCCTTTCTTTGGATTTGGCTAAGGTGTCATCCATGTAATCCTCCATGTTTTTATGCATCATATCGAGGAATATAGTAGTCATTGCTCTTTGATATGTTGCACCGGCATGATGTTCCAGCAAAATGTTCCCCATGCACATGTAAATGTAGTCTTATCTTGATCTTCGGGGGCAATTTTTATTTGATTATAGCCCGAGAATCCATCCATTAGTGAATACATCTGGTAGCCTGCTGTGAGGTCTATGATCATATCTATATTAGGCAGTGGGAAGTCATCCTTTGGACATGCCTTGTTTAAGTCTCTAAAGTCAGTACAATTCCTAATATATTTATCAAATTTAGACACTGGGACCACATTGGAAATCCATCCTGCATAGGCAATGACTCTGATGAATCCGACTTTCAACAATTTCTCTAGTTCCGCCTTTACTAAAAATGCAACATGAGGATACATCTTTCTAAGTTTTTGTTTCATGGGCTTGATTCTGGGAGCTATAGATAAGTGGTGCATGATTAGATTAGGGTCTAGTCCAGGCATATCTATATTAGACCATGTGAAGTTGATCTTCTTCTCTTTCAGGAACTCTGTGAACTGTGTCTTCTCTTCTTCTAATAAAGATTGTGCTAGGTGTACTATTTGAGGATCTTCATTTGTGCCCAAATTAAATGGTTGTGTTGGTTCTATTAGAACTAAAGACCTCTCCTAAAAATGTTTGGGGAGGATAACAAGAATCTCATCCTTTGGTGCCTCTGAGAGGTTTTCACCATCAGATACATCTTTTGTCTTTACTATTTTAGGATTTGACACTGCCACAATGTGGTTTTCACCGCCAGTCCCCTTTTTCTTTTTATTTCTCAAATTTTTATTGAGAAACCTGATATCCTCCTGTGACATGTTCTTGCTCCTTACATTGGTGGAAGAAGGGTAAGTTTCACAAGCATTGAGATAGAAAGCCAAGGTGTAGTCATTAGGAAAGTTGAGAGTAGGAGTAGGATCCGCATTAGTCCAATCAATTAGGACTGGGTGTATCAAAGATAAGGAATCAAATTCTGGGAAGGACAACATCATGTTAGCATCAAGAACATTAACTGACATGACATGTTATGTTAAGTTAATTTCTTCAATGTTTAGATCAATAAGAGTTAGAACGTCATAAAAAGGGTCATTGTTAGTCATATGTGGACCAAACTCTAGTGACTCGTTAGTAGAACTCTCATCATCATCTCTCTGTAAAAGGAGAATTCTTGCTTGTAGCCTCTAAAATTCTTCTAGACTTATGGGAACACTAGTCTCTTCATCAATGATTGGGGGAAGGAACTCTTCCTCTTTTTCAGGAATATTAGCATTGTTGGGAGTAGTGTTAGAATGTTCATGAGGAGCTGAGGGAGCTGCAAACATGTGAATTTTATCTACTTCAATGTCCTCCATGGTGACAGATAGCTCATCCCATTCATAATCATGAGATTCAGTGACCTCATCATCAGATCTATCTAAGTATTCAACAATAGTTATTTGATTTACCCGATTAGCTACCTTCAAATCAAAGTGTGGTAGATCAAGGACATGGGTGATCGTTACCAACTGCCCCCAGTTAGGATGTAAATCCTATTGTTGAGGTGCACTTTTTGTAGCTATTGCTATTAACGGTATCTCTAAACCATCTGTTGTTGAGTCTCCTACATCTTGAATGGGAGGTTGTGTTAACAAAGGGGTTCGAAGATCTTATGGTACCTCAAAGCTGGGTACATAGCATTCTCCTTGATACTCAGGATTCTCTGTACCAACATGTAATAATCTTTTATAAGTCCATGGTTCTAGTACTATCTCATATGTTTCATCACTCCCTTTGTCAGAGGCTGGACTGTCTTTCGAAGCAGGTTTGTCACTTTTAGTATTAAAACCCAGTCCTGCTTTATCTTTGGTATTATGAAAATCCATGGGTATAGGCTCAATAATTCCTCTTCCTGTGTCGTTTAGAGGTCCCTTTCCTTTGTATCCCATTTGTTTGAGGAAATCATATCCCTTTCCATATTGTTTCAGGGATATTTCCACATGTTTGACTTCAGATTCCGCTGGTTCTCCTTTGTAAAGCCAGTCCAAGACTACCTATTCTTCTATGTTATCTAAAGAAGATGTGGATGTTTTAACCATTCCTGTGGCTTTGTGAACTTCCAGTTCCTTTGATGCAGTAGGTGTGAAAGATGAGGAGGGTCTGCCATAGGATCTCGGTGATATGGGTAACTCTATCAATGAGGGAGTTAGGTCCATCTTGTACTCTCCCATACCTGTTTCTTCAAGTTTTAAGGTTTTGCAAAAACTCTTCATAACCATATCCTTAGTGGTCTCAGGAGAAATTTCATCCATAGCCTCTTTGTTATGTGGAATCATACTACCTGCTTTGATATTGTTACAAGTGTAATTAGCATCCGTAGGAATTGTCACTTCCACCCCATTATGTGGGAACTTTATGCACTGGTGGTAAGTAGATGACACAACTTGCATTTTGTGAATCCATGGTGTTCCCAATAGGATGTTGTAGGCTAAGGGTAGATCCAGAACTTGACATGTGACATTCCTCTCAATTGGCCCAACTCTGATAGGCAGAACAATAAGACCTTTAAAGGATCTTTCTTCCTCATCATAAGCTTTAATAGTTATTTTGCTTCTAGATTCAATGGTTTGTTCTGAAAGACCTAGCTTTCTGATGAGATTAAGGGTATAGATATTCAATCCTACGCCTCCATCTATCAACACGTGTCTAACATAGGATTTATGAATGAGGACTTTGATATGGAGGGGTTGATTGTGTGGATGTATCAATGACTTATCATCCTCTTCAGAAAAGGAGAGGTAATGTGGCACTGAGATGTGATTAACCATCACTTGGAATTTTTCTATATCAATATCCTTTGGGATGTTAGTAGCATGTAGAGCTTGTTCTAGGATTTCCCTATGTAATGTGGATATTTTGAGCAACTCAAAGATAGAAATTTTGGTAGAGGTTCATTGCAACTGGTCTACCAAGTCATATTTTTCTCCAGGAATAGTAACCCCATATCTCATTGCTGGTTTAGGGATAGTAATAACAGGAACCTTGGACGTTGATGCTAGTTTTGGGGAAGAATTAGGTCCTTTGATTGTGACCCGTGCTTGGCTCCATGTCACTGCATTTGAGTGGAATGAAACAACTTTGATTGTGACCACATTAATTGATTCGGCTTGAATGTCTAGCATATTGATCACATTATCACTGTTGGAATAGTTGTAGTTTACTTCATTACCTTTTCCTTTAGATGTTTCCCCTTTTTCGTAATTAGGGAATGGTTTATTGAATGTTGTATGATCTTCATTGGTAGTGTGTCTGTCCACTTTGATCTTACCTCCTTCAATGAGGTCTTGAATAACACGTTTAAGCTTAAGACAATTATTAGTCTTGTGTCCTTTGTTCTTGTGAAAGACACAGTAGGAGTTATATCCCACCATCTAGGTTTGGTTCCCATAGTTTGGAATCTGGGATTGTGAGAACTTTGTTGTCTAGATGTGTTTTCAGAATAGTCTCAAGGGGTTCTCCCAAAGGAGTGAATGTTCTTTGAGGTTTTGAAGTCCATGTCCGACCCTTGCTATTATCATTATTTGCTTTGGGTATGGGATTTGTTACCTTGGCATCCTTTCTTTCTTGCATACTGTTAGTGAGATTGAATACCTCGGGTTTAGGACCAACATTGGATGCGTCTACTATGCCATCGTTGACAACATTCTTGTTCTATTTCCACCATTTAGGCTTGGAGTTGGAATTGGTAGATTTTTTTTCACTTTGAAGAGTGATCTCTCCCTTTTTTATCATAACCTCTCCGATACGGATGGCATTTTTGATCATTCTGTCAAAGCTAGGGGAGTCATGTATTTGTAATGCATAGTTTAATTCTGGTACCAAGTTATTGACAAAGATTTCCATCTTCTCCGATTCGGCGATGACTCTTGAATATTGTGCAAATATCTTCCTCCATCTTTGTAGGAAGTGTATAAATGATTCACCAGTCTTCTATTTAGTGTTACATATATCCATCATGGTCACATCGTGTTGTATGTTATAGGAGTAATGTTGGATAAACTATTGTATTAACTCCTCAAAAATTTTGACCTTGGGTGTAAGCTTTGAGAACCATTCCATGGCATTGCCACCTAGGCTTCCTGGAAAGAGTCACATGAGGTATGTAGGTTCATGCATGTATTTGATTCTTAGAGCACAAAATTCTTTAACATGATCATGTGGGTCAGTCTCCCCTGTATACTTGTCATATTTTGGTCTTGCTATGTTAGGAGGGAACGGGACCATAGTGATACTTTTGTCAAAAGGAAATGGGCAAATGGTGTCCAAAGAGTATTTTGTTTTGGGTTTATCTTTCTCCTGTTTGAGATTCACGAGCTCTGTTTGCATCAAAGTGAGTTGTTTGGTGTGAATGGATATAGGAGTTGGTACCTCCTTTTCCACATCATAATCTGGGGCTAATTTTACGCCTGTGGATGCTAGATGGAGGAAGTATTTTTCTTTATCCTCACAAATTATCTTTCCATCGTCTTTTGGAATTTCCTGCTTTGCTTGAGTTTATTGTACTCCTCTTCAGTGATGTCCTCTTCACTGCCTGACTCAAATAAAGGACGGTCAAACTTGGGTTCTTCTTCTTCGTCGGTATCTTTGGGATTTTGGTGTTTTCCATTGTTATAGTCCTCAAAAGCCTCACTCCATTTGTGAGTGTCACTATCCATAACTAGAGAGTCTAGATCGAGTAGGGAACTGCAAGATTTTTCTCCTTGAAAGTGCAGTGATTTAGGAGGAACTTTCAATCCTTTAGATGTGTATTTGTTGTGTCTTGTGTTAACCATGTGGTTATGTCTCAACTTTCATCAACATTTCCCAATAGTGTCAGGTAGATTCTCAAATCGTTCAAGTGAGTGTGTCTAGGTAGAAGTGTTGTTTGTGTTTTGGTGGAAGTAAATGATTCCAGTGTCAAAGGGTTAGAATTCCATGATAGTGAGCTAGGAACCAAGTTGTTTGTAAAAAGTGGGTAGACCACACGTATTGAGACAGATTGTAAGAGTCTGACAGGACATGCAAGGTAGACATCTGAATTTTTTTTTGATATAGCCACAGTGAGACCAAAAGAAGAAACAAGGATAGACTAAAGAGTCAAAAGGGGATATGAAATAAACTATTTTCCTTGGAGAGGCAATGATGCAAGTTCCCAATGTCAAACATTGTCAATTTTGTTTTGGAAGTGTGTGAAGTTTGAAGATCATGTTTTGAGATTTTGCAGTGAGTGAAAAATACATGTACACCAAGGTTTTGAATTTTGTTGCTTGTTTGAAGATGTTATCTTTTTAATGATTTTCAGTCACATCGAGCATTATTGCATTGTTAGGAGGGTGAAACAGACACACATCTTATCCCTATTTTCTAGGTGGAGGATGAAAATCCTTGCTCGTTGACTTAGGTACACACTCAAATGCTAAACAGAATACAACCATCACCAAGCACGTAATGGCTCTAGTCATGAAGCTATATTAGCATACTCCAAAAGAAAGTGAGGGCACGATATGATGAGTGTCTTGGGGAAATTACTTTTTTCCTTGCACAAAGATTATCACCCTTTCGGGGATGAATAAGGAATTCTTTCAGTTTAAGTGTTGTCTATTTTTGGGCAATCCATTCAAAACCGTCCCCAATAGAATTGCACAAGGCAAAATTGAGGTGTATAGCCCTATGAGTACTTAAGTATATGTAGTCTCACAAGCAAGATTCAAGTGGATCTTCTCTACATATACCCAAGCATGTTCAAAGAATGATGTCAAAATTCTATGAACAAAACCGGCTCTGTCTTTTGAGGCTTTGGCCTATGAGGAAGCAATTATTTAAAGTGAGTTGGAAGGGTTGGTGTAAAACCTTTCCTCACTTGGGTCATTCCCTAGAGATATTTTCCTCAATCGGCAGGCCCTCTACTGTTAGATAAGCTTACAAAGGATTGGCGAGCGTAGGACGTCTAGATTTCTGATTCTTCTGAAGAAGAAGAGCATACTCTCCTAATCCATGTCATTTTCTCCCAAAAAAAAATCAATTAAACAGTTCATTCCCTCAAGCAATGTTGTGCTTGATTTAAAATGTTCCTATTTAAGGAAAACTGAATACTTGAAAGTAGATTTGCTTTGTTCAATTGACCACAATTTTTAGTGCTTTGCTTGTCCAATTACTGATCCAAATTGAATTAAATGATTGAACTTGTTCATTTATCCCACAAATTTAGTGCTTTGATTGTTCAATTTCTGATTCTAAATGAATTAAATGATGTGAGTTTGCTTGTTGATTTACCCCCTAGATTCTTTCACAAATGTTAAAACAATGTCTGATTTTCTGATTTTCCTTAAAAAGGAAAAGAGCATAGTAATCTAGTTGTTTTAAGACATGTTTGAGAAAATGGTATTTAAGTGTGAAATCTTTTGTAAAAGGGTTAGTATCAAAATCAGTCTAAAAATCCCTGCAACCACACATGTTTAGTATTGTCTTCTAATTTCCTTCTTAGAAACCTGCAAGCACTTAGTTAGGCTATCAAAAATAGGATCACAATCACGAAAACAATCTTGTTAGAAAGTTATAAATCAAATTTGCAAATGATAGAAACCTGTATTTTCGCCCCCTAGATGACAGACGATATTTCAGAGACCCAAAATAATAAAACCCAAAAATGATAAAAGATTGACCCCAAATGATAAACTTTATCCAGGACGATATTCTTTTTTCCTGAAATGATAAAACATACCAAAAATGAAAATTTAGCTACCAGAATAGATTTTAAGGTCAAATTTTACCTTCTGGAAATGCAATGGCAGACGATATTAAAACTCCTGGAAATGATAAGTTGCTCTTGGAAACGATAAAATATTTACCAGAAATGATAAGTTGCTCCCGTAAAAGCTAAACTGCCTGCAAATTTTGAAAATGTTAAGGGCAGAGAGCAAAATTTGGTGAAATTTTGAGCAATCTTGCCCCACGGTGGGTGCCAGAGATGTGTGTGTGATTCTGGTACCTGTTAAGAGACACAACACTTCAATAAATCATTGCATTAGTGAAAAGAAGGGGTTAGCAAACATAGCAATCACTAAAATTGATCTATTGCTTCCTATCTAGGAGTATGAAAAATGACATAATAGCCCTTAGATTATGCATATTCCAGTGAAAAATACAACCTAAGAACAAAAGATTCAAATGAAAAGTAATCTAAATGATTAAAAAACATGCATTCTAGCTCTAGAAATGAAGAGTATAACAATATGACTAAGAAATAAGCTAGAAAGCACTATGAAAATCCCTAAAACATGAGCAACATGAGATTGCTTCTTCAATTCTCCAAATATGGGCAGCATAAGGATGCTATCAACTCTTCAAAATTAGGAGCATTACAACAATATATTTCATTAAATCAAGGGCCATTTGATCTCAAAATCCATCCTATTTATAGGAGAAAGGGAGGAAGGGGAGAAGACTCTAGAAGGGCTGACATTAATGAGAGTGTAAGACTCATTAATGAGGAGTGGTGGAAGGAATATGTAAGAGCCATTAATGCTTTATTTATGAAAGCATTAATGAGATATGGGAGAGGGTTTAAGAAGCATGGGTGAGGGTTCAAGGTCAATCCTAACAACTTTGACTTTAGGGGGAGGGTTGAATTCCTAATCACACCTTAATGGAATGTGACAAGCTTAAGGGTAGCTTAGGATTAGGATTAAGGGTTAAGGCATGTGATGAAGGAGATAGAGATGGGAGGAGAGAGAATGAGTGGAGGAGAGATTAGCTAATTAGGGTTAATTAGCTAATTAAGAATAATTAGCATGTGAGAAGGGGTTGGGATGAGTTTGAACTCATGGTTGGGTAGTTGAGATTGGTTAGGTTTGAGGGAATATTAATGAAATGAA
>MU223568.1:3500568-3513351 GCA_018584345.1 Thuja plicata | reverse complement strand
GTCCTTGGGGGATTAAGTAACTCATTGATGTCAAACTCATCCATAATCATATACAAATCAACCTGCATTAAATATTTGATTTAAAATTGAATTAAATTAAACATACATACATATATAAAATTGAAACATTTAAAAAACTTAAAAATTAATGTAATCTAATCTATCAAACATGTACATAATCTAATCTAATCTATAAAATATGTGTACATGTACATAATCTATCTAAAATAATCTAATCCAATCTATCAAACATCTACATGTACAAAATAATATAATCTATCAAGTTGATGTACATGTAAAAAATAATCTAATCTATCAAGTTCATGTATATGTAAAAAATAACAAGCATATATGTTATCTAATGTGTTCTAATGGGTCTTAAATTGTCATAATGGGACCGAATGTCTCCTATTAGGTCCTAATAGGTCATAAGGGGTCTTAAGGGGTCCTAGGACCACTTAGGACCAATTAGGACCCTAAGGAAATTTATTATGCATTAGGACCCATTATGTATCATAAGGGTCATGTAATGGGTCCTAAGACCACTTAGCACCCATTATGAACCAATATGATCTATTACAATCACTTAGGACCCAATGTGTATCATAAGGGGTCCTAAGGGAACATAATGGGTCCTAAGGGGTCATAATGGGTCTTAAGTTCTCATAATAGGTCCTAAGGGTTCATAATGGCTCGTAAGGGCTTCTAGGATGACTTAGGACCAATTATGAACCCTTACAATACATTAGAACCCATTAGTGTGTTGTATGATGGTTAATGTGTTCTAGGGGGTCCTAATGGGTACTAGGGTGTTCTAATGGGACATATTGTGTTCTACTGGGTCTTAATGTGTTGTAATGGGTCCTAATGTGTCCTAATAGGTCTTAGGGGGTCATAGGACCAAATAGGACCCTATTAAGACCCATTAGGACCCTTATGATACATAATGGGTCCTGAGAGGTCCTAATGCATAATAATTATCCTAAGGGGATACATTAGGACATATAAGGACCCCTTAAGACCCTTTAGGACACATTAGGACCCATTACGACAAATTAAGACCCATTAGGACATTAGGTCCCATTAGAACACCCTAAGACCCCTTAGTACCTCATAGAACACATTACCTATTGCATAACACACTAATGGATCCTAAGTGGTCCTAATGTATCGTAAGGGGTCATAATGGGTCCCAAGTGGTCCTAGGACCCATTACGACCCATTACAATACTTATGATACCTAATGAGTCATAATGGGTCCTAATGTATAATAAGTGTCCTAAGGGGTCCTAATTGGGTCCTAATGGGTACTAAGGGGTCCTAGAACCTCTTAAGACCCATTAGGACCCATTAAGCTACATTAAGACACATTAAGACCCATTAGAACACATTCGGTCCCATTAGGACCCCTTAGGACCCCATAGAACACATTACCTATTGTATGACACACTGATTTGTTCTAATGGGTCTTGGTGTATCGTAATGGGTCCTAATATGTCTTAATAGGTACAAAGATGTCACATAGGATGAATTAGAACTCGATTAGGACTTCTAAGGATACTTATTACACATTAGGACCTCTTAAAACCCATTATGTATCATAAGGGTCCTAATATGTTTTAATGGGTCCTAATGGGATGAAATGTGTTCTAGAATTGGTCTTAAATTTTTTTAATGGGTTCTAATGGGTATTAAGGGGTCCTACAACCACTTAGGACCAATAAGGACCTAAGGGGTCCTAATGGGTTGTAATAGGTCCTAATCGGGTCCTAATTGGCCCTAACGGATCCTAGGACTCCATAGTACCTATTAGGACACATTATGACCTATTACAAAATAGGAAGACCCATTATAACATATTAAGTCCTATTAAGACCCATCAAAACACATTAGGACCCTTATGATACATATAATGGGTCCTAAGAGGTCGTAATGTGTAATAAGTATCCCAAGGGGTCCTAATCGACTCTTAATGTGTGATAATAGGTCTTAAGGGGTCCTAGGACCACTTAGGACCAATTAGGACCCGATTAGGACCCCTTAGGATACTTATTATGCATTAGGACCTCTTAGGACCCATTATGTATCATAAGGGTCCTAATGTGTTTTAATGGATTCTACTGGGACCTAATGTGTTCTAATAGGTCTTAATGTTTTTTAATGAGTCCTAATGTGTCCTGGTAGGTACTAAGGGGTCATAAGACCACTTATGACCAATTAGTTCTCGATTATGACCCCTTAGGACACTTATTACGCAATAGGACCCATTAGGGCCCATTATGTATCATAAGGGTTGTAATGGGTTGTAAAGGGTTCTAATAGGTTCTAAGGGGTCCTAGGACCACTTAGGACCCATTATGACCCTTACTATATTTTAGAACCACTTAGGATCCATTAATGATTTGTAGGACCATTAAGGAGCCCTTATGATACATAATTGGTCTTAAGGGGTCCTAATTTGCATGCTAAGGGATCTTAGGAAAAAATAATGGGTCCTAATATATCATAAGGGTCCTAAGGGGTCGGAGGACCACTTACAACCCATTATGACCCCTTGTAATACATTAGGACCCATTATCATGTGTACGCTAGTTAATGCATTCTAAGGGGTCCTAATGTGTCGTAAGGGGCCTTAATGGGTCATTGTTAGAAACACTGAGAGGGGGGGGGGGGGNAGAAACACTGAGAGGGGGGGGGGGTGAATTAGTGTTTGTTACTTTATCTTTATTTTAGAAATTTGAAACTTAAATCAAATATATAACAATTGAAGCATAACACAATAAAACATAACACAAGATATGATTACATGGAGACCTTGATTAGAGGAAAACCCCAGTGGGAATTAGTACCCACAAATGATTGTACTAGTCTTATGAACCTGTTAGAGTTCCTTTGCCCTGTTAGGAGAAGTCTTTATAATGCAAGTACAATGACCCTATTAGGGGTCTTTAAAAAAACCTGTTAAAGGTGGTTGGCTCATTGCTAAAGCTCACTTCTCAATAAGATGAAGGCTACAACCTTCAGGTAATAGATATATACTATATCAAAAGATGAATTGTTGTAATCACACTGGTGTCTGATTAGTTCCATTTATGCTCAGATGCTATGATCTCTTGAAGAATTCTACTTCATACTTATTTCCTTATATTTTTCTTCTAAATATCTTCTCTGCTTCATTTTCATCGACACCCCTAATACAAAAGTGCATGTCTAGTATATATACATGCCTGAATAGACGTGACTAAAAAAAGACCTTAGTCGGCCCAAAAACAACATACACAACGCTTCCAAACAAATTGGCTTGAGCGTGTTTACATGAGTGTTTAAGACATAATTACAAACATAGTAAAATATGTGCATAGCCATTACAAAACAAAATATTATACGCTAATCCAAAATCTGAAGTCGGCTTCATACTCTATTTTTTGAACTGCTAGTGGCTCTTGAATTTCCTATATCTTCTTTGTATTGTCATACCCTACCATGCGTGTATAGACTAAGTTTCATTACATGTCATAAAGCTTAAGTATAAAGGTGCATAGGCTAACTCAATCGTACACACGTGCGTTGGTTCTCTGATCAACTATATATCTTTGTACTGCTTTGTTTTCTGTACTTAGCCAATTTTGATCTTCAAAGTTTACTGTCAAAACTTCATATGACTTTGTTTCCATAATGACAACACAAAACAATTCATATACACCTTGAGTGTCAACTTGCCAACAATCATAATGTGTCCTAATAGGACTTAAAATTTCCTAATGCATCTCAATGGGTCCTAAGTGGTCCTAGGACCACTTAGGACCCATTAGGACCCCTTATGACAAATTAGGATCACTTAGAACCCCTTAGGAACCATTAGTGTTGTATGCACCCTAAAATGGTCGCCTAGACTAAGGGCCCCATTCTTCAATTTATCAAATGACAGAATCAATTTATCAAATTCCTGAATCAATGTTTTGCAACATTTTCAATTCAAATCAATTTCCTTGATCAAATCATAATTAATTCAATTATTTCAATATTTTCTAAGGTTTGATCATTTCATCAATAATCTTATTTAATTAAAAGAAAATCTCTCTTTTAATGAAATAATCTTATCTTATTTAATTAAAAGAAAATCCCTCTTTTATTAAAATAAAATCTTCACTTAAAGCTCTCTTTTTGATAAAAAAAGGAAATAAATTAAATAAATCAAATAAAAATAAATAAAAATTTCTTTTCCTCTACACATATTCCTAAGTGGTGGGCTTTTTCCTCTTACTTCACTTTTTAGGGATTTATCCCACATTGCTCTTGAGGATGCATTCCTCTCCACACTTTCCTTTATAAGGAGCCCTCTCATTCTCATTTTGGAATCCAAGGTTTTATGTTATTGTTATGCTGCAGGTTTTGGAGAGCAATTTTGGAGGAGAGTTTGAGCACTTGAGCTTGAACATTGCAACTTCTCTTTTCTTGTCTTCTTCTTTCATGCATCCATGGAAATCCTTTTAGATTACTCTTGCACTTGCATGTTAGATTAGATTCATATTTTATTTCATAGAATAATCTTGCATGCATATTTCCTTTCATAGATTAGTTTGCTTTCATGCATTTTTATCATATAGAATAGCTTCCATTTTTATTTGCATGCATATTTGATGATCATGGAGACTAGCATTCTTGCTTTGTCTCTTTGAATCTCTCATTTTATGGTGTACTTGCATGGGCACAAACTAGGTCTAAACTGAGGGCCTCCATTATAGACCCTTGCACTCCATGAATAGAGAGCTATGAGTTGCCATTTGAGACCTCATTCTTGAGCAATCTTTGATATAATGACTCATAGAAGTGTGTCAACATTTTAGCACACATTTTTGGCGCATACCGTTGGGCAACCCACCTTTACATGTTGGTTTTGGTTATTTTTGGAGCTAACCCCCTTGCACAGATTTGCTTGGAGACGAAAACCCTAGATTTTAAAAGATTTGATCATATCTCCCCAACGGCTTGGATTTTTGGTCTGAATTTTTTTTCCAAGTTGGCGACATATCAGAGAAGCTTCAGTAAAAAATTCAGAATTTTCTGAGGTATTGTGAATTTTTTATATTTTTTTCTTTATTTTTAATAAAACATTAATTTTTGGCACATTTCAACATATTTTTTGGAAAATTTTACATTTTTGGAAATTTATTTAAATTATATAGGGGGTCTATTCTTTGTGTTTTAAATTTGGATGCAATATCATAGCTCATTTGGTCAATTTATGAAAACTAGTCTATTTTGAGAAAACGGCTCCCTAGGGCACAAATGAAAAGATCTTTTTAAAATTATGACATTTTTGGAAATCTCTCTATTTTTTAACAGAGGTCTCTTTTCTGTATTTAGGGTTTGGGATCTGAATTCATGTCATATAGGTCCAATCTTGTTGACTAGGTCAAAAATCAAAATTAACAAAAGGGCCTTTAATGATTAGCTTGCACTTATTTTTCACATGGTTCAATGCATGATATGAGTTGTCATTTGGATTATTTTTTGGTTATTATTTCTCCTAAAAATTGATTTTCAGATCTAACCCTAGGGTTTGCATAAGTTGAGTATACATTGCATATCTTGTTTGCTTGTTTGCTTGTCTTGCTTGTTGGAGAGTTCGTAGCTTGCTTGCGCAAAAAAGCTCAACAAAAATAAAAATAATGTAAAATCTACTAAGCGCATTGCATGGATTACCAGGTATTCTATTTAAAGCTCTATAACATTTGGTTTCCTTTCATTAAAACAAACCTCTCGTGTGTCTTACTTGGGTGATTTTATGCTTTCATAGATCAAATTTCAATTTTTGCTCTAAAAGAACAAACATAGATTTATTTTCCCACATATTTGTTACACATAGTAACTAGGCCCAATGAACACTATTTGTGGATCTTGAGAGAGTGGAATTCAAGCTCTTCTTGACAACGGAACCACTTGTAGGTAGGGAAGGTGTTGATCAACTCTAGGTAACTCAAACATTGTCGAGTCTTTGGCAACTGGTAGTATGTTCTCTCTTAAGAGAAACATAAACCATTGTCAGTAGACAGACTTTGTTGAGTTGGTATCAATGATTTAGCGGGTCAATTAATCTCTTTGTTGTGTTTGGGTGAGGTGAAGAGGTTAGAGGATTATGCTATGTTCCCTTTGGGAGCATCAAAAACTTGGAACCCTTGAATCTGAACTAAGTCCCCATGTGGTCCATGTTGTGAGTCTTCCTTGTTAGAGAGGGTTAGTCATAGTGGACACTCCCTTTATTGGGTAAACCACATGGATGAAACCTCAAGTGGTATTAGCCACTCCTGCCGCGGAGCAACAACCGCTATATAAATGTCCTTGTGGAAGAATCTCCACAGGTGTGGTCTCTTGTTGGGCTATCAAATCTCCTCAGCAGCTCCTGATTGATTAAATTCTCAGACTGTGTCAAAACCCCAGTGCGCCTGGATTGGAGTTCGGCCACTTGAGATTGCAAGAGTTGCAGAGTTGACCATTACTATGAACCATAGTGCAACCAAATTTTTCTTTTCTAGGACTATGTGTGTGACTGAAAAACATTTTGAGAACATACACAAGTAGAGTTCTTATGGAGTAGAATACTACGACACTATTCTTGTTCATCCGCAAGGTTGCTTTGTCCCTTGCTCATTGTTTGAAGACATTTGTTTGCTTGAGCTCCCTAATTGTTGTCTTGCATGCCTAATTAATGATAAAAATCTATTAATGCATCTAGTTGGTCAATTAAAATGAACAAAAACTAAGTTCCTGAGTCAAAAACCAACTTTTTACAACTTGCAGTCAGCATCTGTCGCTTCCCAGTTTGCCAATTTTCATGCGAGATTGTTTATTTCTTCGCGCGAGAGAATAATTCTTCACGCAAAACTATCCCAAATTTTCAGAAACAGTTGATCCAAGTCAGATTAGGTCACTTACCCCACTATTAGAAGCCTTTTTTCACTTTAGATTCTTTTATTTTGACCTCTTGAACTAGTAATCTTTGATTTCACAAGTGACCTTGCTTGGAGTCGGCGAGCTAGAAACCGTACTTGTTGAGAAGATAAAACTTTGGATCCTTTGATAACATGCTTGGAGAGTTTTAGTAATCTCTTGTCCATTCACTTCCATACAAGTTTAAATTCAATCAATATAACTAGGGTAAATCATCCTCCTGATCCATATGTGTTAGGGTATTCACCTGTTCAGTGGGAACCTCTGTCGCAGTGTTGATTTATGCCTCTTGCAAAATTCTATCTTATCACCTCTCTTTTGGACAAGTGAGTGCTTTTACTATCCTATTTTGGTACCAAAGTTTCTTAGGTTCATCCTATCACCTAGCACCTTTTTTTTTCATGCCGATTACAACAAGATATCAAGTCAATCAAGGAAAGCAACCTCAAGTAGTCTTTAACCAATAACCCTTAGTTCAAACTCACCAAAAACGTAAGGGAAAAGAACCCATCTTTGATTAATCAACCAAGAACAACTTAGAAGTTTGGTTTGATCCCAAGAATAACCTTAGTGAGTTGAGTACACCCTTAGCATCTTCTCACTTAGATATGGATATGAGTTACACAATGAATCAAAGAGAGAGGGAAGAAATGGTTAAACGCCTTGATGACATATTTGAAAAACATAGAGATACTATTTGGTTTGGTAGTTCCTATCGTGAAAATTGACTAGTCTCACCTCTTATCTCAACTAGATATCTAGATGCACACCAAAGGGCTGAAAGAGGTAAGAGGCAAGCCTATCAAGAAGGACAATCACAACATGAAATCCAAGATGATGAACCTTATGACGCTCATGTGAATGCAACATACACTAATGACTTGTTTATACATTCAAAACCAAGTTCACCGCTCAAAACACCTTCAAGATACACGAGTAAAAGACTTCAGAAAATTGAGCGTGAAAAGAAAGTCTTCCTAGACAAGCAAGCTGAAAAGGAAGAGCAATTTAGACTCCTATACTTGGAGAGAAAAACTTTGTTGGAGATAAAAATGAAATCCTTCCAAGAAGAGAAATATAGACTCTTGGCTCAACAACTTAATGATCAATTTAATGACATGCGTGTTGGTGGTGGAAACAACTCTCCTCCATCCACCCCTCCTAGGACTCCACGAAGTGGAAGATGTTCAAGAACACCTTCACGATCTCCTAGCCCTATAGGAAGAAGGGATTCAATACATGATCATTATAGGAGATGAACACCTCTTCGGAACTCAAGACAACCTTCACAATGTGCTCACCATGGTTCACAATATGGGGGTAGTAGCTCAAGTTTTGAATTTATGAAGATACAACAAGAACCACTCTTCCAACAGTATGTGGATAGATACTTAGAGAAAAACAAAGACAAGTTCCTATAGATTTTAATCAACAAGGGCGCTAGGGTCCCCTACAACTTTGATATGGACAAGAAGATTAAGAAGCAAGGTCCATCTTAAGAAGAAGAGATCAAACAAATTAAGAGTATGATGGAAAAGATGTTGGCACCCAAGAGTTCATTCTCACTTGATGCAATTTGTCCTAATCCTTTTGACAAAAGTGTTAAAATGAAAGACTTCTCTAGAAAAGTTGAGATCCCTCAATATGACAAGTATGATGGGAATGGAGATCCACATGATCACGTGTGTCAATTCTATACCATAATTTTTGAGTTCCATCAAGATGACTCGTACCTCATGAGATTGTTCCCAAGGAGTCTTAAGGGTCAAGTGATGGAATGGTTCACCAAGATAACTCCCCCGTTAAGACTTTCAAAGAGCTCGTCCATAGATTTGTCCAAAAATTTGCATACAACCTTTCAAGATCTATCACCATGTTGGACTTATGCAACTTAAAGAAAAATCAAGGGGAATCCTTTATCACTTTCTTGCAAAGGTGGAGATGAAAATGCTCTCGCTACTCTAGGACCATCCCTAAAAATGAGAAGATTGACATCCTTGTTAGCAACTTGGTTCCCAAAATGCGGTATGAGTTAGGAAGATGGTTTTTGATTCCTTTGACACCATGGTTGAAACCACATGTAGGATTGAGGATGTTTTGAAAGAACAAGGACTTTTGACCAAACATGGAAACAATAACAACAACAATGTTAAAAATAACAACCACCCTAACAAAGATAAAGGAAAGAACTCACATTGGAATAGGAACAAACAAGTGGTCAATGATGGAATTGTAGACTCCTCCCAACCCAAAGATCAAACTATTCTCCACTTGTCTAGTGATGTTCAAGCCATGAACTCAATGCATCTAATCAACAAGAGAACAAGCCAAGATACCAAGATAAGCCTAAGAAAGAGAGACGTCAATTTTCAAAATTTGGTGAATCATATGAGGATGTCTTGAAAACACTCATTTCCAACAACCTTGCGCATCCTCAAGATCTCGCGAAGCATTATATACCTGATGTTAACCCACATTGGTGGGATGAGAAAGCCTTTTGCAAGTTTCACAATGGCATTGGATATGATTTTGAAAACTGTTGGAAACTCAAACATATCATCCAAGATATTATTGAGAATGGAAAACTTAAGGTAGATGGATTGAACACCAACGCCAATCATAAGGAATTCAAAGAACCTTTTCCTAAGTATGAGAAGGGGGAAACCTCTAAACCTAAGAATGGCAAGGCTAAAGTCAATTACACTTACACATATGCAGAGAATGTTGTCAACATGTTTGAAGTTGTAGAAGAGAATGTCAACATGATGAGGGATAAAGATCCCTATGGTTATGATCTAGACATGGACTCTCCTCCTATCTTTGATGAAGAACCCATCCTGGTGCTAAGGGGTCCTAACTCTAAAGTGTCATCTCAAACTCTCAATGTTGTCACACAAAGCCAAGGTCCTATTGTCATTAGAGGACCCAATTCAAGTCAACCAAGTAAACCTAAGCAAGTGACATCTAAGAATGTCACCTCAAAACCAGTAGTCAATCCTAAGTCGAGCTATAATCTTTTCGATCAGTTGCAAAGAACCCTAGCTTAGATTTCAATCTTTGAGCTCTTGGAATTGTCCCCGAGACACAAGCAAGTCCTTGAGGATGCTTTGCGCATAGCGAATGTCCCCAAAAACTTAGACGTTGATCAATTCCAGAACATGGTTAACCACATTGCTAGCTCTCATAACCTTACTTTTTTGGAGCATGATGATAAAGCTTTGAGCCACCCACACAATCTTGCTCTTCATATTGAGGTCATGATCCACAAAACCCATGTTAGGCATGTGTTGGTAGATGGGGGTGTTGGGCTTAATATTTGTTCCTTGAGTCTTTTGAAGAAGTTGGGTTATTCTGAACAAGTCATAGATACCAGAAAAAGGATCACTATCAAAGCCTATGATGAGGCGGAAAGAAGTTCCAAGGGGTTGGATGCCCTTCTTGTTAGGACTGGCCCTTTTGAAAAAGATGTTTTATTCCAAATAGTTGACGCTGGCCCCCTTGCATACAATATATTTCTCGGTAGACCGTGGATTCATGATATGAAAGTAGTGTCGTCTACCTATCATCAGTGTGTTAAGTTCCCTTACAATGGAATAGGGATTTGTATACCCAAGGATAACACTTTATCCATTAACTCAGTTTCAACGAGTGCTCATGTTCCCCTCAATAGAGAAGCAGAAGACTTTGATACAACCTTAGCTGAATGTAAAGACCAGTTCAAGTCAGTAGACCTTGGCATGGGGGGTATCAACTCAACTCCCTCACAACACTTCTTCACCTAGGTCTTATGGCAAGCCTTCACAAGAAATGAGACCTTCTTCTTCAGTTATGACTTTATTTGGCATGTTTGTAGAGTCATCAGTGCCTATTCAAGATGATAAAGAAGAGACGATTGTTAGAGACTGGATTTATAGAGAAGAGAAATACATGCACAATGAGAACTTCTCTCCCTCTCCTAAGGCTTATGGAAGAGGGTATACTTTTCTCAAACATATGGGCTATCCTAGACATGGCCCTCTTAGTCATAGATTGGATGCTAGAGCTGAACCTCTTGATCATGCTCTTTTTGGACGCAAGTCTAAGAAGATGGTTGGCCTAGGATTTGCGGATCCCAACGAGAACACTACTCCTATTCTTGATGAGTCAGATAGTGAAGATTAACTAGAATGCATACCTAATTTGACAAATTAGAAAGACATGTGTGAAGATTGGGTCCCTTCCACTAATCTCCTTTGGGGAGATTTAGATAGTCCAATCACTCATGAGATAGTTGCAACCTTAGAACAAGATGAATCAGATGTAGAAGATCCTTTCAGAGAATTTCAATGAAATAATCTTGTTTGTTTGATAGAAAGAGAAGGTGTTACCCTTGATGACATTAGAACTTCCACATCAAGTTTTCCCAAGTCTTCATGGTGTAAACATCCTATTCGAAGTTCAGAAATAAGTTCATAAGAGTATGAACGGGACTCCTTCTCAGAGCCTTCCACAGTTGACATGGATGTTGATGTCATTCACACTTATAGTTCTCAACCTGAGGTAGCCGATGATTCATGTGTAGGATTAGAGGATTTGAACCCACATGTTTCCTTAGTGGAAGATTCTTCACTTGTTAGGATGAATCCTGATTTGGGTAGCTTAGAAGGATACTGGATGGACTCCGACTCTTCGATCAATATAGATGATATCATTCACATTTACAACCTTGAACCAGTCATTGACTTACCCCTTGTTCATCCTGACCTCATTGATTGGTCCCAATGCTATCATGAACCTAATCTCTTAACGTTTCAAAATGATTATGAGATAGCTTGTTACTTGAATGACCTTGAACCCATAGTCCCTTCCACTAGTGAACCGGCTACCAGCATGACAGATCCATACATAAAGTACCTTAGTCACAAAATAAAAAGAAAAGAAAATCAAAATAATAGGAGTTCTGATGGAAAAAACCACTGTGTAGCAGTGTCAAAACCAAAAAAAGTAAAAAGAAATGACATATCCAAGGGTGAAAACCTCTCTAAGGCACCCAAGGATAAGGTACTTGATCATCTCCCTAGCTACTTTCAAGATAGATCTTCAGTTCTTATTGAACCAACACAAGTAGTCAATTTGGGTGCAAATGAGGCTCCACAGATAGTACACTTGGCTTAGTCCTTGTCACCACAAGAAAATGAAGCTTACACTAAGTTCTTACTGAAAAAAAAGATCAAATTTGCATGGACTTATTTAGATATGCAAGGGTTGGACACTAATCTTATCATGCATCACTTGTCCATAGCTCTGGGTGTCAAACTGGTTAACGAGAAATTGAGAAAGATGCATCCTCATGTATCTCTCCTAGTCAAAGCAGAATTAGAGAAACTCCTTGGTGCAGGATTCATAAGAGCTATTGCCTATGCTGAATGGATATCAAACATTGTACCAATTTCCAAACATGACAAATCCCTTCAAATTCACACAGATTTTAGAGATGTTAATAGAGCATGCCCAAAGGAAGACTTTCCACTTCCCAATATAGACATGATAGTGGATATGACTATGGGTTATGAGATTTATGCCTTGATGGATGGTTTTTCTGGATACAACTAGATTAAGATAGCTCTTGAAGATCAAGAAAAGACTACATTCACTTGTGCATGGGGTACCTATTGTTGGAATGTTATGCCTTTTGGATTGAAAAATGCAGAAGCCACCTATCAACAAGCTATGACAACCATTTTTCATGACATGATGCATAAAAATATGGAAGATTATGTGGATGACACCTTGGCCAAGTCTAAGAAAAGAGACACACACTTAGATGATTTAGAAGTCATTCTAGATCGCATG
>MU223568.1:3484040-3496155 GCA_018584345.1 Thuja plicata | reverse complement strand
TTATCAAATGACAGAATCAATTTATCAAATTCCTAAATCAATGCTTTGCAACATTTTCAATTCAAATCAATTTCCTTGATCAAATCGTAATTAATTCAATTATTTCAATATTTCCTAAGGTTTGATCGTTTCATCAATAATATTATTTAATTAAAAGAAAACTTCCCTTTTAATTAAATAAAATAATCTTATTTAATTAAAGAAAATCTCTCTTTTAATTAAATAAAAGAATCTTATTTAATTAAAATAAAATCCCTCTTTTAATAAAATAAAATCCTCACTTAAAGCTCTCTTTTCTATGAAAAAACAAATTAATTAAATAAATCAAATAAAAATTCTTTTTTCTCTACACATATTCCTAAGTGGTGGGCTTTTTCCTCTTACTTTCCTTTTTAGGGATTTATCTCACATTGCTCTTGAGGATGCATTCCTCTCCACACTTTCCTTTATAAGGAGCCCTCTCCTCATTTTGGAATCCAAGGTTTTATGTTATTGTTATGCTGCAAGTTTTGGAGATTGATCTTGGAGGAGAGTTTGAGCACTTGAGCTTGAACATTGCAACTTCTCTTTTCTTGTCTTCTTCTCTCATGCATCCATGGCAATCCATTTAGATTACTCTTGCACTTGCATGTTAGATTAGATTCATCTTTCATTTCATAGAATAATCTTGCATGCATATTTCCTTTCATAGATTAGTTTGCTTTCATGCATTGTTATCATATAGAATAGCTTCCATTTTTATTTGCATGCATATTTGATGATCATGGGGACTAGAATTCTTTCTTTTCCTCTTTGAATCTCTCATTTTATGGTGTACTTGCATGGGCACAAACTAGGTCTAAACTGAGGGCCTCCATTATAAACCCTTGCACTCCATGAATAAAGAGCTATGAGTCGCCATTTGAGACCTCATTCTTGAGCAATCTTGGATATAATGACTCATAGAAGTGTGTCAACATTTTAACACACAAGTGTGTCTTACAATTATTAAGGTGTTTTAAGGGGGTGTAATGGGTACTAAGGGGTACCAATGGGTATTAAGGGGCACCAAGGGGTTCTCAGGGGTCATAATGGGTCGTAGGACCCACTAATGAGTCCTAAGGGGCCCTTAATAGTCCTACAACTCCTAAGGACCCCTTATGATACATAATGAGTCTTAACGGGTCCTAGTTTGCATACTAGGGGTCTTATGATACAATAATAGGTCGTAAGGGGTCCTAATGCATACTAAGGGGTTCTAAGACACATTAATAGCTCCTAAGGGGTCCTAAATGTTCCTATAACCCATTAATGGGTCCTACGACCTCTTAGGAGCCCTTATCATAAATAATGGGTCGTAATGGGTACTAAGGGTTCCTAGGAAACATTAGTGAGTCCTAAGGGATCCTAGATAGTACTAAGGGTTCCTAATGCATTCTAATGGGTTATAAGGGTCCTAAATGGTCCTATGACCCATTAGAACACCTTATGATACATGGTGGGTCCTAAGGGGTCTTAATGTGTACTAAAGGGTCTTACGGGGTCATAGGACTTGTTAATGAGTCATAGGACCCCTTATAACCCCTTACGATACATTTTGGGTACTAAGTGGTCCTAATACGTATTAAGGGACCCTGAGGGGTACTAAGGGGTCTTGATGTGTTTTAAGGGGTACTAATGTGTACTAAGAAGTCATTAATGGTCCTATGATATATAATGTGTGCTAAGTTAGGGTCCTAGAATACATTATGGCCCTAAAGGGGTGGATACATTAATGGGTTCTAAAGGGTCATAAATGTTGAATAAGGAGTACTAACATGGGTCCTAGAATACATAATAGGTCATAAGGGGCCTCAAATACATAATAGTTCCTAACGAATGGTAATTATGAATTGTACGGTCATAAATGGTCTTAGGACACATATCTAATTTCAACTATATAGACCCTCTAAAGCCTCTAGGATATAAATTTTTTATCTTAAGATCTAATGATTGGTTTAATTTGGCTTTTGTTCTAAATGTTAATTATTTGTTTTGTGTTCAATTGACGTGTATAGAAATTTAATTCCATGTGTTAAGTTTCTATACTATTTTTATTGAAGTTATTGGTTTACGATTTCTATCTTCAAAATTATTTGTTTCTAGGGTTTCTATTGCATGAGTTATTTGTTTAGGGTTTTGATTGTGAGTTATTTATTTAGGGTTATGATTCCAAGTTTTTAGTGTAAGGTTTACATTTTAGGTTAATTTTTTTAAAATTGTTTCATCATGTACATACATGTAATTTTTACATTTTCAAGAAAAAATTAATAAAAATTATATCTATATACACAGAAAAACTATTTTTTTAAACATTTCTACAGTAAAATTATATGAAAAACTAAATACACAAAAAAATATTTTTTTTTTAACATTTCTATAATAAAACTATATGAAAAAACCTTTTTCACTTTTGTAAAATATAAATATATGAAAACATTAAAGACATGAAAAAACCATTTACACATTTCTACAATAAAAGTAAAAAAAATTAACATACAAATTCATTTTTGTAATAAAAAAAAATACTAATAGAAATTGATAAAAACTACTAAAAACAACAAAAAAATAACAGTAAAAATGAAAAAAATGAAAAAAAAGGGCCTACATGGAGGGGTTTCTAACCGGAGAGGAAACAGGGTGAAGCTCTTCAACCAGGATGACGTTTGTGAAAAATGAGTCATGTCGGTTAAAAAAATATTAAATAGGCTTATGAAACAGAGCCCTGCTTAGAAACGGGGCCCCATTTTTTGAAAAAATAGTTAGGGGTCCCATAGCCAGCGAGATCCCATTTAAATTTAGACTTGGGATCCCAAACCATAACGTCGCCCCATTGTTTGGAAGCGAGACCCCATTTCTGAAAAGCCTTTTTCATGAAATTAACTAAGTGTAAAAATTCCATGAAAAGTGGAGTCATCTTCTTGCTTTTACCCCAATGCTCCCCCTAACCCGTAATGAATTTTGACATATGTACTTGGAATGTTAGGGGGTTGGAGTCTAGGGATACAAAGTATGTTGCGAGGTCCTTTTGCAAAAAGACACCCAATTTGGGTTTCTTATGCATGAAAGAGATCAAAGTTGTAAGATTTTGAGTAGAAAAAGTCTCAAACTTTATTTGGGAAAATAAAAAACTATTATGTCTGACCAATGTGAAGGAAAAGGTGCCACTACTATTATGATCCATCCAAAATAGATTAAAAATATTGATCAAACAAGCACTTCCCCATGTAATAGACTTGTGTTCGTTTCTATGATGTTTGGTTTCGATAATTTTCATCTCTGCTATATGATTCAAATGGTTATAGGAAAATATCTGATCTCTAGAATTGGACAACCATAAACCTTTAAAATATACCATGGATTTGCATTGGATACTTTAACATGATTGAAAGCAAGGGTGACAAAAAAGAGCTGAAAACTCACTATGGAAAGAAGCTGAGATGTTCTTTTAGGCTAAAATGAAAAAGGTATTTGAATCTATTTGACCACTTGGAGAAAGGAAAGGAATCCTTGAGCTCCATTTGGTTTTCCCAGTGTAACAGTCAGACCATTAATAAAAGGATTTACTATAAGCTTGATATATTCTATGTAAATGGGAACTTATTCTAATTTAATGACCCTAAAGGGGAAAATCTAATTTCAATTTCCCCTACTTCCATGTCCAACAACTCCCCCATTTGTACCATTGTCACATGTGGAGTGTTTAATGCTCCCTTCAAGGTCCCTCATTATTTCCCATTCAAATTAAACTCTTCTTTACTCAATGATGAGGACTACATGGATGGTATTAAAATTGTTATTGTTCTCTTAAAAGCCCTAAATAGGAATATGAACCCACTGCAAATATGAGAATCTCTAGTGGAGGTTTAGAGAAATTTGTAGGTAAAAAGAAATCTCTTGATAGAAATAGAAATGATAATATGTTGCATCAAAAAATTTAGGGGTTGGAAAGTCAAGTGCAAGAAAATTGTCCGAACATGCAACTTGAGGCCAAACTTATTAAAACTAGATCCTTTAGGAAAATCCAAAACTATATATCCAAGGTCGGAAGGTTAGAGCCAAGATGAATTCGCTATAGGAAGGGGATATAATATCTAAGTATATTTTTAACTTAATAAAAAATAAGCAAGATAGAGAGATTATCTGGGGCCTATTCTGAACAAAGGTGAGACCTCAAATGATCAACAATTTTTGAAAAAGGATTTTCATGAGCTTTTTTTCTAGAATCTATTTGCTTTTGAGCTAAAATGTAAAAATGAGGAGGCTAGGGAATTTCATTTAAAGATGATTCCTACCAGGGATATTGATGAGGATGCTAAGATGTTGGAAATGGATTTATTAATCCAAGATATAGAAAACACAATAAGATCTCTTACTAATGGGAAATATTAAGGATTGGATAGAAATAGTGTTGAATTTTACAAGGAAAATATAGATTGAAAATGGCTAAAAATTCTTGAGATTTAAAATGCAGCATTCTCTAATAACTATTTGGGGGAAAACATCAATAGAGATATCATTAAGCTCATTCCAAAGGAGGGTGACAACAACCCAGTAAAAAATTGGAGACCTTTTACTTTGTTAAATGTCTCTTTTAAAAATCCTTGCAAAAAATCTTGCTAGGAGGTTGACAAATGTGCTTGGTAAAGTTGTTTCAGTAACCCAAACATGGTTTATCAAAGGTAGATATATTTTAAAGAATCTCAGTATGCATTGGGAAAAACAAGATGGACATAATGTTGAAATGATCTTTTGGACTTTGAAAAATATTATGATAGAATAAAATATCCCTTTGTGTTAGATATCCTTAGAGCTTTTGGCATTCCACTCAATTTTTGTAAATGGATCTGTATTCTATTTAAAGCCTCCTCCATGGTAACTGACATGATAATGGTGAAATTTTAGAACCTATTAATGTGTAAAGGTCTATTATAAGGAAAAAGTGCCCAATTGCCCCTGCCTTGTTTGTGATGCACTTCATTATATCCTCAGAATTGATCTCTTTCTCCTCCAATCAAGGGTTTAAGACTTCTTAATCAAGAGCAACTCCTGAATGACCAGTTTGTTGATGATATTGTCTTATTATTGAGCTTAAAGAGGCCAATTTTGATAATACTTTAAATAGATTGGAGATATTTTGTGATGCCTCGAGGTATAGGATTTATCCCCATAAATCTGTTGTTATTGGATGTAGTATGGAACCACCCAGGTGGCTTACCAATTAAGGGTGAGGTTGGTTTGATTTGTACAAAGTGGTAATGTACCTAGGTATCCCATTCTCAAATTCTCCTTGCCTTAAAAACATGTGCGGATGGGTGTACAAACCTAAAATGGAAAACTTGTCTCATTTCATTGATTGATAGAGTTCAATTGGTTCAAAAAGTTATGGCATCTCATACCATTTACCATTCCCCAGCTTGGATCTTTGCCAACACTCAATTTAGCAAATTGAAAAATATTTTAAGGGGCTCTTATGGTAAAGGTAATAAAAAGAGACATAATATCTCTTGGACTTAGTTTTGCCTAACTAAAAGACGGGGAGGATCAGATTTAAAAGATTGAAAATCTCAGGGTATTGCACTAGCCTCTAAGTGGATGTTCAATGCTTTCCAAGGAAATAAACCGTGGAAAGTTCTAATCAGAAATAACTTGAAACTTTCTAAACCAAAATAGGAAAACACTGGTGCCCACTGCGCATTCAAGATATTCTCTTTGGTCAATTTGAGGTTAGAGCTTATGACTTGGTGGTCTTTGCTTCCTTATGGAAAGCTTGGGCTTAGGTTAGACATTCGGTTTCTAATGGGGTTGTTAATGTTTGTAGCTTCAGTCGTATGATCATTTAGAATACATATAATATAAGTTGATTAATAATAATATATATTATATTATTATTAATTATACAAGATTTAATATTCAATATTAAATCTATTACTCTAAATTAATAATTGATTGATGAAATATTATAAGATTAATTAAATTATATTGAATAGAAGGGACATGTCTCTCCTAGCCTCCTTCCCAATATAAAAGAAAGATAGATTGTTGCATTTGAAAAACACATACCACATACAACATAGACAATGTTATTGCAGACAGTGATATTACGTTTGCAGTGATCCTAAAACTTAACATGGTATCAGAGCTAGACTGCAGATGTAGAAGATCATAAAATTAATTAATTTTGCACTCATTTTGCACTCCTATTAGTCGATCTATCCAGAAATATTTATGGTGTAACGCGTGGAGGCTGTCTCTCCTACGACACAGGATATGGAAGACATCCGTTGGAAATTGAAAGACGCAGTCAATGGAGAAGATCGCGTCTGTGATCCATGAATGCAGGGATCTTCAAAATTGTCATGTTATCTCAAATGGAGAGGTGTGACAATTGCGAAAGATGCAAACCAGTTCAGGCCACTTTGGATACTCCAATGTACCAATTAGCACCTTGGGTCGATAAGCTATAGGAGGGAGATATACTCTGATCCCAATCAACAATCAGTAATATATGCGCTCACCAATTGATAGTGAATAGGATTAGTTTATCGACATATTGAGATAAGGGAAATTCAGTATTATAATGGAGACCCGAAGACTTGTGATATTAATTCAATCATGTCTAAGGAACACAAATGGAGTCATAGTGTTAACTATCGATTCAAATATATGAGCAGAATCAACCATATTAGCTTGCCGAATTCATATCAAGAAGAAACGATTATTCCAGACTACTGGGAATATTGTCAGAAAATATATGATGAGTGACGTATTTCTACAAAACATATTTACTTCAGCATCGATAACATATTATGCTTGCAATGGAAGAATAGGGCATGCGCTTGATCAACCTCCTCGCCCTCGCTGACTGTCGTCTCAAGATATGCATGGAGAAGAAGAAAAATTAGCAAACAAATAAATATATTTGTGTTTAGAGGTTCATTGATTCATCCAGTGATTCATATATTGGCAAATAATTCTAAAGAATAACACCATTCTTATACTGAGGAAGTTATATTTAAATATTCTAAGCAGAGACTATTGAATATTGATATCACTGAAATAAATAATATCTTGAGCAGTCAGAAGTATCCTATGCGGCAAAATGGCGTGGGACCGACATTTTTATTTCTCTCCTGGGGTTCATTATCGACGATATCTCTTAAAGCTGAATGGAAAATAATTGATTATTTATGACGATTTGTGACTTCAAAAATTATGTCTGAGACCATGCAACTCTTCCACAACCCAAAGGAGGAAGTCTAACATTATCGGGCCTTACTATCATTTAGAGATAATTATAATGTGAAGTATCAATACTCGGGTGCGATATTTATATATGAACGGCTATTATAGTTGGTTCGATAGATATATGAAGCTAGTGACAATATCAAGACTTTCAATCAGAAGATGTAACATTGGAGATCACATTGGGATCAACATACAATTACAGTCGTATATCTATCATTATCAAATCATGTTTATCGAGATACCTATCTCTTGCAATGAAAGTGTTTATTAAGGTGTTAGGCATAATATATCTGGATGCGTTCAAGACTTGGACCATATGCATTGTGTGATAACAAGAGTTCCAAATGCGCCTTAAAGGAGAGATATATATTTTTGATAACATGGAATCATGATCGCTACTAGTATTGATAAGTGCTAGTATTTATTTATCGGTGCATAACTGCTAGATAAAGTATCATCGTGTAAGATTGATTTTGACATGTGAAGACTTTTGTAACTTTAGAGAGATATAAGACCTTTGCAATCAATTCTATTACTTTAGAGTATTGTTTGAGAAAAGATTACATGGAAGTAATAGAAACAGTGAAAAAACTGTCGCCTGGTCAATTGTCAGAATACTGAGCACTTGCCGTGTCAAATTGCTGAATATTTTTAATAGCTATGTTCTCCAATGTTGTGTGATTTGATGGAAGACATTCAAACAATTTAAAGATGCATTGATAAGTTCCTAGTTGTGTTCATCTACATCAAGACATTATTGTTTAAATTCTTAATATAAAAGTATCTGAGTGTGAGATACGTCCAAACGTATAATTCTTCAAACTTTTCAGAGAGAGCATGATCAGTTTCTGGATTCTTTTGCACACCCTGAAGTGAATCTTTTGGAAGCTAGGCATGACAGTGGGATGATTGTCTTCAAATTGGAAAGAGAGGGGCTTTCCCCTTGTTATCCTTAAGGACTGAGTTGAGACATCTCTTGAAGAGGAAGAGTCTATACAAATTGTGAAAAATGTTTCTTCGAAGATGAGGAAATAACACTTAGAAGGAGTTTGACAATCCATAGAGGCAACTTTGAAAGAGGAGGTCAGAAGGTTGATATCTTCTTCAAAAGGGAGCAACATTATCATTAATGTCTGGTGTTGCCAAGCCTGGGGATAAATCCATAGTTTATTTCATTCACTAATGTTACAATGGAATCAGACAAGTATATTTGTGTACGAGAAACTTCTCCTACGAATAATGTTATGATCAAAATTTCATCATGATATTCCTAGATAGATGGATAAGTTTTTGGATCAAAGGGCATTCAAGAAAAGAGCTTGATGTAGACTAAAGAAAAAAGACACGAATTGTTGGCAGAAGGTTGATATTAGATTCAGAGGGAGTCTGATAGTTCATCTAAAATCAACCTTGGATGAGGAGGTCAGGAGATTGTTGCAAGACCTTAAAATTTAAAGGGAGCATCTAGAGGATCTGATTCATTCTGATCTCTAAGGAATTTGGTCATATTGGTTCAGAGGGAGTCAACAATGGAGATGGTTTCTGCAGTCAGAGGGCTATGATCATGAGATTGAGTCCCATGTGTGCTGGTTGAAATGCCTTTATGCTAACTCCTATGCCATGATATTCCTAGATGACTCGGGGTTCACCAAGACTGATGTAAACTATATAAGAGATATAGTACATAAGTATGTTATTCAAGGTACCTTATCACTATAGAATAGATGGATGATATTCTCAACAAGTTTCTTGCTAGAGAGAAGGTTGTGTACTTTCAAGATAAACATGGTATATTAGAGAATGCAGCCTTAGATGAAAAGGAGTTTCAAGACCTATGATCTATTATTTTGTATGTTATTGCATTCTTCTCTTTGAGAGAGAACTAGTCTAAGGTGAAAGACCTTGTCTAAGGATATATTATGGTATGTGCATTGACATTACATCACATGATGTCTACCATAATGAATCATGGCACATCCATGAATCAAGATGATACCAATTTAACATGATATCAATATTACAAGATCGTCAATATTATATCCTTCATATCACGAGTTAGGTGATATGTGAATTGGGTATCACGTGTTAGGTGATTCCTCATATCACATGTTAGGTGATATGTAAAACTCAGTATCACATGTTAGGTGATTCCTCATATCATGTGTTAGGCGATATGTGAAACTTGGTATCACATGTTAGGTGATACGTCATATCACAAGTTATGTGATGGGTGATACTTCATATCACGAGTTATGTGATATGTGATACTCTGTATCATGAGTTAAGTGATACTTCATATCATGAGTTATCTGATATGTGATACTTTGTATCATGAGTTAGGTGATACTTCATATTACAAGTTATGTGATATGTGATTTCTTAGCATCCATATGGATCATATTAGGATCCTTTGGAAATTAGTATTACATATTGATTGGACCGTATGAGACATGTCATGTAGTGACATGTCTCTACGTAAACTTAGTATCCATATGGCAGACATCATGAGACGTGATGGCGTTGCACATACCATGGATATTTATGAGCTATGGTGAATATCATGTGACTTGATATTCCTGCATATACCATATCTCCTAATATCACAGTGAGGTGATTTCTCCTCTCTTTCAAAATTAATGGTTTGATTGTGACTTGCATCTTGATGAATTTTATCTTCTCTAGCTAAGAGGGAGTGTTGATGTTTTGTGTAGCTATGGTGAGGGTCATAAGTGTTGACACATGAGACCACCACACATTCTATTTGATCATCCTCCCTAGCTAAGAGGGAGTGTTAATGTTTGTAGCTTCAGTAGTATGATAATTTAGAATACATACAATATAAGTTGATAAATAATAATATATATTATATTATTATTAATCATACGAGATTTAATATTCAATATTAAATCTATTATTCTAAATTAATAATTGATTGATGAAACATTATAAGATTAATAAAATTATAGTGAATAGACATGTCCCTTTGTCTCTCCTAGCCTCCTTACCAATATAAAAGAAAGATAGATTGTTGCATTTGAATAAAACATACCACATACTACACAGGCAGTGCTATTACATTTGCAGTGATCCTAAAACTTAATAGGGGCAGTAGGGAATAACATTCCTCAATGTTTTGGTAATAGGTCTCTCTAGTGGAACATTGCACCAAATTGTAAACCATTAGCCTTGACTCAGGGATATTCAACTAAGGATGAGACTTTGTGGGAATTAGTGTTTTGCAAGATATTTTGGTCAGTGGTAAGCCAAGTTCATGGGAGCATTTAAGATTTAAGTATGGCTTGCCTTTGATCCACAAAAGACATATTCCATGATGAAAAAATGCACTAGGTGAATGGTTCATAGGTAAGATAATAAGTGATTCAAATTGGTTAGACATCATTAAATGGCAAGATGACACTAAAATTACCTTTGTTTTGTTCAACAAGATGTATAATATATGTCATGCTTGTTGGCTTGAGAGATGCTTGCAATTGACTTTAAAACACATGAAACTTAAATTGGTTGGGCTCTTAATGACAAAAAAAATTGAACCACCTTTGGTATAAACATATTGAACAAAAAAAAACTTGTTTTAGATGGTTACGTATCCTTAAAAACTTTTTTGTTTATCAAGTCTTGCACTCTTGTAGACTCTCAACTAAAATATGTGATTGTTGTAATCTTCCTAAAACTTTTCAACACCTTTTCTTTGATGTAAATATGCTCTTGCTAATTGGTCGTTGATGTTTGGTCGACCTATAAATTAGAATGATAACTTTGGTTTCTTATGGATCGAAATTCTTGCAGGCTCTATTGAGGATTTTAACGCAAATTTGAATCATTTTTGGGTTGTTTTAATCAATGAGATTTTCTAGTTTTTGTGGGAAAAGAGGAATGCAAATATTTTTTAGTGCAAAAGAAGGCACCTTACTAAGTTCACTAGTGAAGACACCTTTCTAACTATTATGTTGCATGTTTATGTTGCATTTGAGATCCCTAAGGACATATTTATGATCCTACTGAAAGGTGTAATGCTAGTTGATAAATTAGACATTAAATCTATGCACTTCTTCCCCCATGGAAGAGATCAATTGAACAAAGAAGAATTAGAGCTACTCCACATACATGAATGAAAGGAAGATTGCCAAGCCAAACATAAATGTTAGCAAAAAGATAAAGAAACATAACAACAAATGGGATGTTACTAGTAATCTTGAGTCCATTGTGCCTCCTTTAGGCATCTATGAGTGGTATAAGGTTGGATATAGCAACATGTTATTGATCCTTGGGTCTAGTTGACTTTTATACCCAATTTTATGTTTTTTTAAGCTATTCAAATTCGATGTATATGTTTTTAATATTTGTGGTTACTTAGTGCTCTATCTTGATACATATTAGAGAAAATGCTCCTCATAATGTAATGTTGTTTTGATATACTATCTTTAATAGTAAAAAATATCAAATCATATGATCATATATTAAAACCACTTATTATCCCACATAAAAATACTACCACATTTTTTAACCTTTCAAAATAGTATAAAAAAACTAATTTCTTCACAAATACAAAAAAGAAGAATGGGCTAAGATTGCTTATTCAATTTGTCTCATTACTTCCCTAAAACTAGCTCTCTATCCTTCAATCCAACCTCTACTCATGTTTGCACTTGTCAAACATTGCATCTTGTGGTGGGGGGGTCTTGGCCACAATAATTAACACACTAAAGGGTGCCAGCAAGAAGTTGAGTCCACTTTTTGGGCAAAAAGTGGAAGTGTTTTCCCTGATTTTCAAGTTGTCTGTCAATTGATGTCAAAATTTGAGGCACTTAGAGATTGAATATCAAAAAAA
>MU223568.1:3465251-3483940 GCA_018584345.1 Thuja plicata | reverse complement strand
ACGTACCTGTAGTAGGAAAAATGGCAGCAGGGGGGTCGGTGGTAGCTCTCAAAAACTATAAACATTAAACACAATATACAATTTTTAACATTAAACTAATTAAAAATAATAATAAAAAATATTTTTAATAAAAAACAATAATACGTACCTGTAATAGGAAAAATGGCAGCAGGGGGGTCGGTGGTAGCTCTCAAAAACGGGTACCCGTTCAGATAAAAATGTAATCCCGTTTTGCAAATTGTGAAAATGATTTGCAAAACGGTTTAAAACAAATTTTAAATACTTTTAAAAAACAGGCACCCGTTTTTTAAAAAACGGGTGCCTGTTTTGCTACGGGTACCCGAACCAAAACAGGTGCCCGTTTTTAAAACGGGCACCCGTTTTATATTCACGGCTCGGGCACTCGAACCATAACGGGCACCCTTTTTTTTAAAAACGGGTGCCCGTTTCTGTTTGCCAATTTTTTTTTGCCGCGGACTTCCGCGGAATTGGCACTCAACTTTGTGCTTGCACCCTAAAAAAGGAGTGATGTACTCTAAAACACAACATCCCTAAAATCGCACAAACAACACACACAATATGTAAATAATCTTTTCTTTTCTTTTCTTTCTAAAATATGATAAACATAAAAAGGTGTGTGGAAGGAAACAATGGGGGCTTCCCTCCACCTTCAAGTTTTTCAATTGATGAAAAAAGTTTTTTCCTCAAAAAAATCAAAGATTCCAAACACAAGAGAGAGCTCTCCAAAACTCCATTATAAATATGCTAAAATGATATGTTTAGATTCCACAGTCAAAGGAAAGACTAAAAAAGAGTGTAATGTCACTCAACCAATTGGGATAGAACCACGTGTCATCCCAAAATCCCATACACTCAAAACCTTTTGCAAACAAAGACCGCAATACACAAATTGTATATCATAACTCATTAAATCAATTATCTAGCACAATCATAAATCTTGCATCATAATGTAAACACATATAAGTATCACAAATGGTCAAATAATCAACTAGCATAATAAAAAATAGGGGTTGGATAACAAATCACTAGGTATAATAAGTGAGATAGAGATTGCAAAATAGACAAGCCTTACACATTAGTTCTACCATGACCCACTCTGATGAAATATTTAGATAACTTTAATGATTATACTAAATGAGCTTTATGAACAAATTTTAAGGCTTAAATATTTATGTTCTAAAATTTTTGATATAATTTTAATATTAAACACCATTCTTTTGCTCTTTTACTTTTTGTACACTTCCTCTTTTCTCTCCACATCATGCATCTCAAATCTATAGGAAAGCAATCCAAATGCCATTCCAAAAATAATAAAACAATAAATTTCAATTATAAATCTTTTTTCTTCATACTCTCTTTTCCAAACTGCTAGATGCCTCTCAACAATCACCTCCACTAGTTTTACTGTGATTGATACATTTTTTTTTTGAACTCCATTGCATTGTTATGCCTCTCCTTCTTTTAACTTTTGTTGCTTGATACATGTCTCAAACTTATGCTCGCATTTTTCTTCTAATGGTTATGTTCCAACAATTGATGTGGAACTAGACAATATATTGTAAGAAAAACACATCAATTAGTTGATCTTATTTTCTTGGAACCAAATCTTATCCTTTTTAGCTTATCTCTCTACTATCTACACGAGTGTTGAAGCCACTCTACAAACAAAGTATAATAGGTTTATATAATTAAATTTATAATCAACTAACAACCTATTTATATTTTCACCATTTAACTATGATATACTAACTATAATCTACTACCTTATAGCATTTTCATTATTTAAGTATGGTATAATAACTATAATTTACTAGCTTCTAACACAAAAATAATTTATAATGTAATAATTTCTGACATGTATATTAGAAACATGGCTTGACTACTATCAAGGAAGTCTATAATGTTTCCTCAATCTATAGATCCTTAGATGTGCTTCTCAACAAGCATCGAGTTTTAAATGTGGGTATAAGCAAAAGGCAGCAAATTTGTCAAATCAACAATAGAAGGGAAAACTACACCACTCATACTAGGTTTTATTGACGACCTACTCCCTAAAACATGTTGCAAACACAGTTCCGTCCTAAGCAACAAACATTATTATATCTTTGAAATCTGTTCTCTATATGATACTAGATCTATCTATGTTTCTAGCCTTTTGTTTCAATGCATTAGTTAATCAAAATCAACATTGCTTCAAAATCCAAATAAGCATTCTCCCTTAGCTATTTCATTCCTCCGTCTTAGTTACTCAAATCTTCATTTATTATAATCTCGATACTTCTTTATCCAACTTTAATTTGATTACGGCTAGGCATAGATTTTCATAGTGTAAGGTGGTTTGTTTTATTTCCTTACAATAATCAATCTTAATTTTTTATTCTATTAGATCTTCAATAAATTATTTCTTCTAATAAGCAGTGTTCTCTGGAAAAATCTTGACCCGAGTGTAAGGTTTAATATTCTATAATATGTAGTCAACCTTAGTGTGATGCAATAAAAAGGAAGAACTTCGATATGCAATATGTATAAAACAAATTATAATAAGTTACATTCATTCATATATACACATTCCTTACCACATATATTCATTTACTTTAATGTCTTACACATGCCTTATAATTCGTTATCATTCTTCATCCATATATTATATATACACTTAACACTTCCTTATTCTCTCGTATATGTTTATTCCATATTAAGACACATGCCTTATAATTCGTTATTATTCTTCATCCATATATCATATATACACTTAACACTTCCTTATTCTCTCGTATATGTTTATTCCATATTGTTTCATATATGTTTTCACACTATTACACTCTTATCTCCCACTTTTACCTCATAATATAGCCTCTTATGCCTCTTCATAATTGTCTTTCCATCATATCCCTTCATAATAACTCCTAATTAACTTAGTCCCACTAATTTATCTTTATTTATATAATTATTTACTCTTTTATAACTTATTTTGACATGTTAGAGGTGTTCTAAGGCTATTTAAGGGGCATATATAGGTCTAGAAATTACCCAAATGACATAAAATAGGAAATTGGTTTTGTGTATTTTTATTAGTTTATAGACGTGTACTATTTGAAAAAAAATATATTAGTTTTGTATTGTGTTAATCTGCACTATGTAAGGTATGGATTCATGTCGATCGTAGTTTTGAGTGACTCAATATGGGTCAGTTGCCAATGTTGAATAATCTTTATGATATGATTGTTATTTACAAAACATTGCAATAATATTGATTAAATAATTACCGTTTTAAAACGTTGTTTCCTTCGAGTGATTCTCTAATTATACTCAGAAAATGCTTTGGACAAAGAAATTGTAATCTGATTTGAATTTTCTTTCACAAGGGTGTGTACATAATTGAAATTTGGTATTTAGAGTGACTTGGTTAAAATCACAACAGTGATTATTAAATAATATTAGAGGCAACCTCACAAAGCCATGCCAATGAAATTGCTAGTTCTTTTATTTGAGATTTCAAAACATGTGCAAATGGTTTGAAAAGATAAAGGTATTATCAAGCTTTGGGACCTCATTTACAAGGCAGATTCTGTTGGACATTTAAATTCAGCTTCCACGCATGCTCCGATCTAGTCCTTACATAATTCTACACTCTTAGGTAACGTGGAAAATCATGGGATATTACAAAGGGCCACTGAACCAAATTGATCTCCCATGAAAGGAAGCTAAGGATGATAGCTGAAAGACGAAAACAAAATCTGGATTGCACTTTGGTTTTCACAGTTTGTTCTAATGTCAGAATCACAGGTCCTGCTCGTAATAGTCCACATTAAGTTCATGCCACCCAAGTATAATCTACATAGAGTTCATGTCATCCGGTGATTGTGAGTAAATTTCCGATAATCTACTTACATCAGATGTACAATGTGCTTGTTTTGTTTCCCTTTGCAGTTATACCAGGCATAAAAGAGAAACTAAGAAATAGATTTTATTTTGCAAGAATTTAATTCTGTAATTGTTACCTTGAAAATTTCCAATGGCTAAGAGCCACAACAAATATACACGAAAGTATATCCCATCTAAATAGAAACTGTGCAAGTCTCCTCCCCTACATAATATTATGTACATCTCTTGATCTTCAAACTTTTATTAATGACGAACTAACAATCCTGTAACTGAACAATAATTATGGAATAATGTAGCCATAACAAGTATGACCAATGATATTTGAATCCATGATGACTAGAACGAACTTTGAAGAAGATATTCAGAGTGTGAAAGCTTCTGCAATTTTCAAGAAGATACATATTCAAATTATATGTACAAAGTAGTAGCTTAAATCTCGTTTGGACCTGAGGGAGAATTGGAAGAATAAATTTATAGCCTCAAAATAATACCTGCAATTTATTCAGTTATAGAGAAATCTAGGAACATGCTTGTCAAGGACTTTCACTAAACGCCATTTCCTGGACCATGGTAGCAAAAGACGAGTATTAGTAGCCGCTGAAAGAATAAACAAAGTGAAGTTATTCTAAATTTTGGAAAAGAATATGAAAGAGCAAAAGCAAGATGTAAATTTTGGAAAATTATGTTAAGTACTTCAATCCAAACAGGCACACACATTAGATGAATAGTTCTTCGAACATCTATCGGAAGATAACACCTCCGGATATTCCAAATTAAGGAAGACAAGGTTAGCTGACCTTATGCTATATCTTTGAACATTCTTACGTCATGAATGTGAACATTTTTAGGACTAAATGAGAATATTGCTTCGAGATTCTACTGGTATATAAAGCGAAGCCCCAAAAATATTTCACTAAATTAGATCGAATTGGAATGTATATGGAGAAGAAAACATTCTGATCTTATTTGTAGCAAATAATGCTTAAAATCACCACAAAAATAACCAGGAATCCTACTTTACAGTTTTCCATCTTTTTCTCAAATCAAGACTTTGAAGTGAATAATCTCCGTGAAAATATCTCGAACAGTAGCAAGGCAATTAAAACCCACATTTTCCACCAAAGAAAAATCTTTCGCCCAATTATTTCAATAGATTTATGTTTCTTAAATAGCATTTAGACAAACAAATATATAGATTAGCAATGCATCAAAGAACACAATTAAATACCCATCATAAAAAATGGATAATTAGCACTTCAATGTGGTTGGTTAATCAATTGCACTTTATTATAAACTTTAAGTTTCATGGGGACAATTGGATTGATCATCTATGTTACTTGGAAAGATAATATTGACTTAGAAGTTGGGCATTGAGAAAGATGACACATTAATCAAGATGCATACATGTTGGAAGTTAGCATATTGCCTGATTGGATAATGGTCATCTTTTAAGTTAACAATTACTTACTTTGATTGCTTCTTTCAATCGCTGAGCACCACAGGCAAACTCTCCAATTGAAAATAATCTTATGTCCACAGTAACAATCTAGTTCATCTTCTGTAATGATCCCACCCTTCAAATACAAGTATACTTCATGATCATGTGCTCTAAAGTTGTTATAGTACACAAATGCTGTCATATTCAACTCTTAGTCTGCAATTCCACAACTCAAACAGAAACTTTGGACCTAACAAGTTTTATGCCACCTACAACCCTGGAATCAGATTTGATTTATTTCAGATTCAGAATTAGGTTTGATTCCCTGTGGGTGTGGCCAAGTTTCTGCAATTTCAGACCACAATCATTTGAGTACATCCATGGACATACCTGGGTGATTTTGTGCTCCATAGGGCTTTTTATTCTTTAAATGTATTCTTGATTTTTTGGTTTTCGGCTCCTCCTGTTCTTGACTGTCAACCTAAAAACCTAAATCTAAACCCTAAATTGAACCTCAAATCAGCTCAAAACACAAAAAAACACTTAACCTAAACACAAACCAAAAACACTTGCTTGACTTTTATTCTTGCTTTTCATTGTACATATAGAGCTCAAAACTGATTATTGAAGTTGAATTGCTATTCCTATGCATTTGCAGCAAGAACCCATTCATTGCTGAGGAGATTGTGAAGGAAAATTCTTGGATTGAGGCAAGGTTTATGCCTTCATTTTCATTTTTTCCTCTATGAATGAACTCTCAGACTTTGTTTTTCATTCTCCTATGGTTAAATAAAATAGGATCTATATTTTTTGTTTCTATTTTACTGGAATATATAATTTTCCAAACTTGTTTCCATAGGGATTACAATGGTAGCAAGTGCTAACTCTATGCACCAAGCCCACTTCAAAACATACCAAAATTCACCCTTGTGAAGTATGTTGACACGATATAGCAGGTTCCAGATGGTGGCTCATGTGTTTGAGTTTGTTGTAGGTGTGGTGTGAAATATACAAGCTCGTGAAGTTGGGTGAAAGCCCATTCGTGTGGTATTCTTGGCATGAGCATTGAATATGCACAAGCAAGAAGGATACACTGCCAACATCAAGAGTCTTGGAATATATTTGAGAGCAAAAGCAAGCAGAAGTAGTTACCCCTAGAGCAAGACATCGTTTGGCAAAGAAGGGTTTTTGATTAAGAAAGCCCTCTCTTTCCCATCTCTTAGTGTTCTTGAGATTGTGGTAAAATGTGATCCATTTTTGGCTAGGCTTGAAGAAGAGCCCACAACACAATACAATGGTGTGACAATTAGAAAAGGTATTTCAAAATAAATTGCAAGAGATTGCTGATTGACGCATTGCAAGGTATATCCATGCAAATGGATTGTCTTTTAACATCAGTTGGTCACCCTAATAACAAGAAATGGTGAGGTAAGTTAATGAGGTTACAGAAGGATACAAAGGCCTGGGTTTAGAGAAGTTTTATAACACCTTATTGAAAAGGAAGGTAAAATTTATAGAAGAATCATTGCAGCCCATCAAGGATTTGCAAATCAAAACAAGGATGTCCATTTCCGTCAGATGGAAGAATGCCAAAAACAATTGCCCTTGATCAATGTGATTGTAGCGTCCTCTAAGGGGGGCAATGTTTTAGAAACTGTACTTGTTTTTTAAAATTTAAGTATTTTTATTGATTTTTATTTTTAGATAGGTTGTTGAGACCTAATTTGCCTCCAACACAATCAACCTGAGATTTGAAGTTAAGGATGCACTTTCTGGTATACTCATCAATCAACTTTGATTTGTATGGAGGCAATCCAACATTGAGAGGGCAACAAATATTAAGAAAGTGGCCCTTGATACACTTGGCTGTATCTTTCAGAATATTTTCTTAATTTCACTATGGCCATCTTGAGCATAATCTATTTTACCAACATTGTTAAGCCATGTTTGAGAGAGGTATGTGATGACATTGACCCAATGGTTGAAAAGACGAAGAACAACATATATAAAAGAGTGAGATCTTGAAGAAATTTTCTCCAAACAAGTGCAAACAATCTTTGTTGAGGGGTGAAACAATGACCACCCCATCACATTTTCTTGCCTCTGTATTGACTCCAAAATATTATAATGCTAAGAACCTTTCTTTATTGAGAAGGGTTTTAAAATAAATAGATGTGAAAGTAGATGAAGGGTATAAGCTAGTATTTGCTAGAATCTTGTTTGATCCTAGTGTGAAAGATGTAAATATGGAGTAGTTTGTTGGTTTGCATAAGCTAATGGTCAAAATATTTCCACTCTTAATAAAAGTCTAAGAAGGATGCTCAGAACTGATGGGATCACTATGGCCAAACATTCCAACACCTACAACCTCTTGCAATCAAAATTTTATTGCAATAGTTTAGACTAAAATTTCTTTTCATTTTTGAAAAAGATCTTTTAAAGTTTGAAATTTGATATAATTTTTTTATAACTTATCCTTAATAGGTTGTCAATTCATTTTCATCTAAGCAAAATTAAAGTACATAATCCACCCACTCAATAAAGTGTAGCGAAATGGCATCAAAAAAGGCAAAGGAGTTAGCCTATGTGCTTTCCAATTTGTTTCGTCTGTTACATACCTTGTAGACTATTCAAATAACGGTTATAACCGTTTCACGGGAAATATGAAGTTATTAAGTTATGAGGATTATTGATTACTGAAGTTATTTTGTTTAACCATTAGGATTATTGATTTTTGAAGTCATTTTATTTAATTATGAGGATTATTGATTACTGATGTTTTTCTGGAATTAATATTCATGGACGAATCATGTTGTATACTGAGAACTGTAAAGAAGGATGATGATCTAGATGGTTTATGTTAGTTTAAATAATTTTGGAATCAATAAGTACGGCTAATTTCTCTCTATGTCAACAGATGTAGGAGGACGCCCTCGCGAAGGAAGGGAGAGTCATAAGAGAGAGAGAATGTGGGCGCGTCGAGAAAGGTCAGAATTGCCATTTGGGTCGGAACCTATAGCTAAGTATCTTGGTCATCAAGTCACCAGGAGTTTGGATTACTTGGCAGTTAGTTACCTTTGGTCAAGATGGGATTGGAAGTCTTTTCCTAGTTCTTTGTTTAATTAAAAAGAATTTACCTTGAGAATCTCCTTTATCGATTTTAATCTATGTTACATGGGGACGCATTTCCTATCCCCATGGGACTCGTCCCCATCCCTGTCCTTGAAACGTTTCAAGGACAATGGGACCAAAAGGAAACATCCCCCAACAGTCCCCGATTTCAGAAAACTACAAGAAACATCCCTTGACATTTGGGAATGGCTAGCCGTCCCCAAGCCACCTAGGGGATGCCCGAAATGTCCCCTATCCGTCCCCGAAACGAAAATGTGTCCCCTACACAATCATTATTTTTTGGCATTAAAAAAATACTTTTAAAAAAAAAATTCTTTGTTAAAGCGACAATGTGGGGGTCCACAAGGTTCAAATTTGTGTCCCTGGACGATAAAATTCAAATGAAGTTTAACATGGGAAAAAGTTTGGCAATAAAACTCATGATTAAATATGTTTAAAAATCAAATTTTATATATTAAATAATAGATGTTAACATATATTAACATTATTTATTTAATTTAATATCTTTAAAATATTTAATTATTAGAATAAAAAAAATACAAGTTGATATAGTTTTTATATATATATATATAAACTTTAAAGCCATTAAATTTAAAAGAGACTTTTGGATACATGTTTGAGAAATTTTGATTTGAATATCTATATTGATAGACCATGGTTTTGATGTTTGAGACTATTGTTATAATGTTGTTCTACTGATTTATACTGCTGCTATTATCATTTATGTTGTTAAAATATTGTTGTAACTTGAATCCATGATTTATTTGCGTATTGTCTTGTTGTTATCAATTATTGACATCTCTCTCTTTCCCTCTATCTATAATATCTTAATACATTTTGAAGGAAAGATCATAAAATGGCTGTGTTGGAAAATTCCTCCTCCATGTCTAATATGCGCCCAAAGTGAAAGAGCATACAAATGTTGCAAGAAATGGCTAAGTATATGAAAACTCCACCACCAAGCTTCAAGAGCACCTGTGAGCACTATTTCTCAAGTGTAAAAGAATTCACTCAAAGAGGAAAAATCCTCCACTATATGCATCAGCACCCTAGAGTGCAAATCTTCTATATGCGTGGAATTTAATCAAACTTCAAAAATCTGTAAAAACTCTATTGGTTCTTCCCTTTCTCAAATGTCACTGCTAGATATTGTTTTTGAAATTTTGTATTTTCAGAATTTTATGCTTTTTTTGGTATTTTGAAAATATGAAATAATACAATGCAAGAAATTCAAACTTCCTTTACATACTATGCACCAAAGACTTTTCTTATTGCAATTCAGAGATATGAATTATTTACAATGATCATCAATGCATTGAAATATAAAATTAATTGCAATTTAAAACCTGGAAACATTATCGCAGATTGTATGGAGGCCACCAGGTGAAACGTTGCTATGTTTAAAGATGGGATTCTTTGGCGCCAAAATAGAGATACAATAAAGAAGCACGGAACCCTTCAAAATGTGCCCCTACAACCTCCACGCTACCTTCTCTTGCCTCACGTGGCTTCTAAAACCCAGTGGCTGCCTTATTTAATTCCAACGCAGGTCTATAATGGCTGTGATCTGCATCTTTTACTGTCTTTCAGACCTTTGCAACAATTCAGAATGAAAACTGTGGAGTTAAACACTAATCTTTTCACGTTGGAGCACAATCATGGCTTCTGATATAAAGCCATAGTCAATCTGCACAATTCATTGGATATCTCACCAATTCAAAGTGCCAATAACTAGAGAAATTCATAATTCCTCAAGCAAACGCTTGTCACAATCTCTCTTCACACAATCAACAAAATCAATAGCATGGAATGGTTCGATTTTCTCCATTTTTGGCTTTTATAATTTCACAAGAAATCGATAATGGAGCTTCTTCAAGACACTTCTCATGACTTACAAATACATTAGCTTTTGTTGCATTTGAAATATAATATTCAATTATATTCCCCTCCATAATTAGGCGCCAATATTCAAACTTATAAAATAACCATTTAATGCACTAGGCGTCACTTCATAATAAGCTTTAACTTTATTATTAATTAAGTGGAACTTAATTAATAATTATTAATCAAATAATTAGCTTATTTATTTCTCCAAATGATCAACTCAAAATCTAGATGCTCACTACCTGAGCCAAAAGCCTTAGTGCCCTGCCAAAGATAGTAAATGGCCAAAATTGACTTACTATAAATAGTAAGTCCCTCAAAACGAGCCACACGGAAAATGCAAAGGCAGGATCCTGATACCAAATATCGCTGAAGAGAAGTAATGTCACCTCTGCCAAGGGTAACAACTCAAACCAGAGACCTTCAAGCCATCACATTAGCCTACGAGGGCCACTAATAGGCTAATACACACTATGAATCAAGGTGAGCTAAAATGGGGACATTACAGTCCAACCTCCCTGAAATTGCTTGGGGAGCATCTGGTAGCTCATTGCAGTTCACCTAAAGAGGAGGCATATCTCCACCGAGATCCCATGGATAAGACTGTGGCATGTCCCTGTCATCATCAACCAACTCTAGTTATAACATCACCATCCATACAATTAACAAAGCCTGCCAAACTGACCCCATCACAACATCTGATGTCGCAAGAACAACACATGGGAGCATCTCTGCAAGCAGACAAGATTTGCCCCCTTTCTCTGCACAAGGTAACCTATCATACTAATAATCCAGCTCAAGCGTTATTGAACTGTGCATCTGGAAAATATCATGTACATGTGGATCAAAGGTAAAGTTGTATGCACTCCTCACCATGTACACCTCTTAAAATTCTTCTACAAGACCTGTCTGGAACCCTGATGCACTGATGGGATCCAAAACATCATCATCACTCATCGCAAGAGGGGGATCAACATCAACCTCGAAAAGTGGATTGTCATAAGACAATGTTGTATCCATATCAAACAAGAGATTGTTCACATAGTGAACAACACCTATATGCTGATCAAAATGGTGTATTCTTGAACTGCCGAAGACATGATGTGTGTCCCGCTCCTCCTGAATAAAATCATGCTCCTATATCACGTTTCTCTTCTCTCTAAAAGGCGAGAGCGCAAACTCCCCTCTGTGATAGCCCTCAACACATACCCCCTGCCCTAGTACTCGAACCTCTTCTCCATCGAACGCAAGTTGAGAGTGAACTCCCCAATGTCCTGCAACCATTGCATACCCAACACAATGTCCAACTCACCCAAATTGACTACATAGAAATCAGCCTGTAACTCGTAGTCATCAAACGAAAGAGTGAGATTGCATAAGTGACGAGTGCAGGCAAGGGTATAACCATCTACCACTCTGACACAAAGCCCAACGAAGTCCTCTACTTGAAGTCCAAACCTACTGACAAACCCCTCATCAATGAAATTATGTGTAGCCCCAGTGTCAAGCATGGCAATGCACCGTTGCCCATCTACTAATCCTCTGATCCTAAAAGCAGATGGAAGTGGCACAATGTGGATAATGATATTGGAGATAGTTTGGCATCAAGAACAAACTCCAAAGAGACTTTCCGAGCATCATGTGAATTTTCAGCCTCGTCGTCATCATAGTATACCCACACAGAACAGTTAACCTTGCCCTTAGGCCTTAATGGGCAAGTGTGATCAGAATCATAAGGCTCTTTACACCAAAAGCATAACTATCTCTTTCTCGAATCCTCGCGAGTTGCCTCATCATGTCTTCCTTCTAATTTCTTCTTTTGATCAGCAACTAATGAGTGATCCTCTTCTAAAGGTGAGGTAGTGGGTTTAGGGTGAGCTTGCCTCTTAGGAGCTGTGAGCTCCATGCTCCTGGCGTTTTTAATGGCCCCATGTAGGAAAGGCAAATCAAATGCCTTAAGCCAACCTCTCAATGGCTCTGGTAGTCCCTCAGTCAATAGCATGACCAAATGTTTCTCTGACACATCACGAACCATCACAGACAAGCCTCAGAAACTCATCAATGAAAGAATCCAAGTTGCCCACCTGTCTAAGTTGAGCAAGATCCCTAAAATGTGATTTTGGATCCTTCCTATCAAAATGCTCAATCAACCTGTCAGAGAACTGATAAGAGGTGATGAGATTGTGTTGCAGGGTGACCATCCCATGATGCCACCACTCATGGACTGCCCCATCTAAATGTAAGGATGCAAATTTAATGGCATCCACCTCTATCATAGGCATAAGAGTCAAGAAGGTATCAACTTTACTGATCAAGCATCAAGCTATGACCTTCCCACTACCATCAAACATAGGAAGAGTGAGCTTACTAGTGACATGCTTAAGATCAGTATTCTGATTTATTTTCCTTCTCTCCTGCCTAGGTCTGCTATTCTCTCTCTTCTAAGTCATAAATCTATCAAAGGGCGGGTGATTCTTAACTAAATGTGGCAATGCATCCCACTCATCATGCATGGCCAACATATCATCAACAAAACCTCCACCTTCCTCTACACTCCTTACTTTAGACTCATTCCTCAAGAACATGGGTCGTGTAGGCCTGTCATATGTACCTGCAGGAGCTACTCTCACCCTAGGGGTCCCAACTGCACTACCACGCTTGTCCCTATCATGCCCTCTAGGCAAAGACATCTGTTGAATGGTTGTAGTGAGTTGCTGCAAAAAAGTAGTCACTTGTTGCTGCCCTGCTGCAAGACCCCTAAAAATTTCCATAGCTTCCCTGTCATCCATATTATCTACATTCCTGGGTGGGCTACCACCCCTCCTGTCACGCATTGAGCCTAATTGTGTTTTTTGTACTTGTTCAATTTGTGGTTCGGTTCTCCCCCTGCGAGAATAATACCTATTTGGGTCAAACCTCTGTGGCTGCATGTATTACCCACCCCTCCAGGATGGTAGGAAACCGCTCTGATACCACTGTAAGAACCCGATTGGTTCTTCCCGTTCTCAAATGTCACTGTTGGATATTATTTTCAAAATTTTGTATTTTTTTTGTATTTCAGAGTTATATGTTTTTTTTTGGTATTTCAAAAATATGAAATAAGACAATGCAAGAAATTCAAACTTCCTTTACAAAACTATGCAATATTATTTTCGAAATTTTGTATTTTTTTGTATTTCAGAGTTAAATGCTTTTTTTGGGTATTTCAAAAATATGAAATAAGACAATGCAAGAAATTCAAACTTCCTTTACAAACTATGCACCAGAGACTTTTCTTATTGCAATTCAAAGATATGAATTACTTACAATGATCATCAATGTATTGAAATATAAATTTAATTGCAATCTAAAACCTGGAAATATTATCGCAGATTGTGTGGAGGCCACCAGGTGAAACATTGCTATGTTTAAAGATGGGATTCTTTGGCACCAAGGTAGAGATGCGACAAAGAAGCACGAAACCCTTCAAAATGCGCCCTTACAACCTCCATGTCACCTTCTCTTGCTTCATGTAGCTTCTAAAACCCAGTGGCTGCCTTATTTAATTCCAATGCAGGTCTATAATGGCTGTGATCTGCATCTTTTATTGTCTTTCTAACCTTTGCAACAATTCAGAATGAAAATTGTGGAGTTAAACACTAATCTTTTCACCTTGGAGCACAATCATGGCTTCAGATATAAAGCCATAGTCAATACGCACAGTTCACTGGATATCTCATCAATTCAAAGTGCCAATAACTGGAAAAATTCACAATTCCTCAAGCCAAATACTTCTACAACTCTTGTCACAATCTCTCGTCACACAATCAACAAAGTCAATAGCATGGAATGGTTCGATTTTCTCCTCTTTTGGCTTTTATAATTTCACAAGAAGAAATTGATCATGGAGCATCTTCCAGACACTTCTCATGACTTACAAATACATTAGCTTTTGTTAAATTTGAAATATAATATTCAATTATATTCCCCTCCATAATTAGGCGCCAATATTCAAACTTATAAAATAACCATTTAATGCACTAGGTGTCACTTTATAATAAGCTTTAACATTATTATTAATTAAGTGAAACTTAATTAATAATTATTAATCAAATAATTAGCTTATTAATTCCTCCAAATGATCAACTCAATAGATGCTCATTGCCTGAGTCAGACGCCTAAGCGCCCTGCCAAATATAGTAACTGGCCAAAATTGACTTACTATAAATAGTAAGTCCCTCAAAATGAGCCACACAGAAAATGCAGAGGCAGGATCCTGATACCAAATATTGCTGAAGAGAAGTAATGTCACCTCTTCCAAGGGTAATAGCTCAAACCCAAAGACCCTCAAACCATCACATTAGCCTACGAGGGCCACTAATAAGCTAATCCACACTACGAACCAAGGTGAGCTAAAATGGGGACATTATAGATCCATCACCCTGACTAATTGGCGCCCATGGGCATGGATTCACCTTGGTCAAGGAATGTGCTTTAAAGATTAAAATCCATCATCCAATCCAGTTAGCACCCAAGGGTGTGGATTTCACTTCCAAGGAATTTTTCAAGTGATTCAAAATCCTTGGATGTATCTCATTTGGGCTCAAGGAAAAAATTGCAACCAATTGATGAAATTTGGTAGTATGGAAATTCCCTGTCCAAATCTCAAATGCACCCATGGAAGAGAAATGACTAGGGACAAAATTGAAGTTCCTAGGGAGATATTTTGATGAAATACAACACCTTGACAAGTTAGAGGATGAAAGATATCAGTGTAAGAAAGATCCAAGATGAAGAAATCCAATCTAAAAAGTACAAGGATAACATGAGAAATCTAGTTCAAGGCATTCAAATTCCAGAATTCCAGTTCAAGGCATTCAAGGTTCAAGACCTCAAAGATCAGAAGTTCAAGAACAAATGTAGAAGGAAGAATGTAACATCTTGAATTTCCTTTGAAAATCCAAGACCACAGTCAGGCATTTCTATGTGAAAAATTCTGAAATGATAGAATCGTCGACAAGGGAGTCCAATCCATTTCAAGAAGGTGAATTCCCAAGCAAGTGCATGGAAGGAAGAAAATGATTGAAGGGAAATAATTTCAAAAGAAGTAAACAAAGTTGGATCTTGGTTACAAAATGATCCAGTTAGAAAATACCCCAAGCCTACATGGCACTCAGCATGGTGACATGGTGCCCAATCATCTCCACTAGATAATCAAAGCTTCAAGTCGAAATTTGATGCATTTAAATAAGGGAATCGAGCATAATCTTTTTTGGGTAAATAACCATTTAATACTTAGTGGGCATCCTGCATCATTGTGGGTCAACTTTGACCACTCTCCCACTAGGTGGGTGACCCTCATCTAATTGGTCCATGTGGAGCCACTTATTTATGATGGAATCTCTCTCCTTGATCTAACCCTAATTCGGGCTAGGGCGGAAAAATTTGGGCCCTTGATATTGTTTCAATCTGAGCCCCACATTGTAATTTGAAAACCTATATAAAGGCCTTGCCTTCTCGTTCTTAATTCATAAGATAGGGAGATAGATAGATAGTTAGCTCATTAGAAGTAAAGAGATTTTGCTCCTTAGGGTAGAAGTAGAATAGAATAAGGAAGACACTGTTGTAAGACTTGGAGAAATAAAAAAATTGATTTCATTGAAGATATGGTGGATTCATGTATATTTCAACTCGTTGCATGGTGTTCTTTCAATTTCTCAATTATTAGATAAAGTGTTTTGATTTCAATGGAAAATGTACTGGTGTCTGATGAATTTCCATGGCTCATACTTTTTGCATCTTCTTGATTATACGTTGCAATGCAAAGTTAGTTTGGGCCCTTGCTAAATGGATGCTTAACTTCGATCATTAAATGTGCATTATTCGTTATGATGGTGTACATTATAATATGAAAATCTTTGCATAACCCTTGGAAGATTGCACTAGTTCTTGCAGAGTTGTAGTTGATCTTGGCGAAGCAGAGCTTGGTTATTTGGAATTTGCCCATCAAAGTAGTATCCATTGATATCATTGTCCTTAGGAGTAGATTTAGATCCTTCTAACCTTTTCCCTCTTTAATTTCAGTACATTTCAGTTGTGTTGTTCAAGGAGGAAGCATCACAAGATTGCAATATCCGATGAAGAAGTTCCAGCCATCATTGTGGAAGAGGTGAAGAACGATTCAAATGTAAGCCCCTTTGTGTTACCAGCATATCACAACGATCGTTGAGCTTATCCACAATAGAAGGAATATTGGAAATAACCTATGTGATCTTTCTTACAATCTTAGCATACACGGAATTTTGATCAAGAGAGGATAAGATACCTTGGTATTTTATTCTGTGTCGATGTGGTCACAAAACACCGATCAACAAGATGCCAATCTTCGATTCTCTACTTTAGGAAGCACTAACTTCCATATTAAAGTTCCATTTTCTATGTTTCTACTTCAACAAATGATGGTCATTTATATCTCATGCTTATTGCTCCACATTTATTAGCTTCATCTTGAATGATCTTCATATAGATTCTATTCATTCCTTTATCTTTTTGTGAATGTCCTCTTCAATAGATGATGAACAATCACATTCAAATCAGCAAGTCTCTTCTCTATAGATCTGTCCTAATCTGCACAATCTTCTCCTCTACCTTTGTATAGATTTCTTTTATATCAGCACAATCTGTTCCTCTACATCTGTAAGGCCTTCCTTATTATATCAGCATAATCTTCCTTTATATTTGGACATGAAGTAATTACAGAGGAAATGAAAGCTCCTTAGATAAGGAAATACAAAGACGATGTTTCTAAAAGTAACAATAGTTAACTAAGAATTGAAATAGAAATATACTAAACTATCTAATTGACTAGATACATTAAGTGACCAGGCACATTTGAAAATTCATTAAGAGACCATTATGAGGCAAATAATATAAATTTATTCTAATAACCCCCCTTAATGGTCAATTTATTAACTAACCACCCTACAAAAGACTGAATATGCATGTCATTTCACCATGAAAACATAGAAGGCCACCCCCTTCTCATCAGAACACTCTACGACATGACCTTGTTGAGAACCTCCCTGGTACTACAAAACTTTTGGACATGACCAAGTTTACCATAATGATGTCAGGGAACAAATTTATTCCTCCTATCTAGAGACACCGAGATCAGCTTCAAAAAAGTTCACAATTATGAAAAACAACGATTTTGCCAAAAATCATCAAAGATAGCAACACCCATGATTTTGTAAAAAAATTGTCAAAAACTTTTTCAGAATTCGCCCTAGAAACCTGAGGTGCAACCCAAAACACTTTGCAAGAACCTATTGTGAGGTTTTCACACCATCGCCCCATTGCAAATGGGGACCCCCTCTTTTGCAAGCAGGAGGAGCAGTGGTCTTAGGTAGTCTTTGTTGGCGACAGTTTTCAAGCCCCTTGGTCCGACAAGTGAAGTTTGAGAGTTGGTTTTGGGCAATTTTGGCCTGCTGGGAAGTCAAGTCTGTCTGGAACATGGGCGAGAGTTGTGCTAAATCTTTCAGGAATATGGGATCAAAACCAAAGGATTTGTGATGAAACAAGTTTAAACCCTTTGAGAATCCGTGTTCCAGCTTCAATTTGATCTTAGAAAGTCGAAATAGATTGTGGGAGGTAGCTTTGCTGAAGGCGCGCTGAATCCTGAAATTTGGCTAAGTTCTGAAATATTTTAAAACCCCCAAAATCTAGTATCTGCACCTTAACTCCTATGAAGCTGAAACCTATCTCAAACATCCTGGAAGGTATTTATACAAATATAACTTAAAGTAGAAGAAATCAGACTTATACTTAAATGTTATATTTGTATAAATTCTCTGCCCCTGAACTAAAAATTGGCTAAGTATAGAAGTGCAAGTCTACTCTGTCCTATGCCTGGGCGGATTCCGACCTCCTATAGGACAGGGATTGTCCTATGACCTTCAATTTTCCACCCCTCCTTGGTGACTTCATTTCGGTTCCTTAGGTGGAATGGTAGTGTTTGGCGAAAGTTTTAGAGGAATCCAACCTTTGGAGTGCGAGTTTTAGTCACTTGAAGTTGGGCGGAATTGTCCCATCTATAGGACAATTCCGCCATGGGGTTGGTTGTCCTATACCCCATGAAATTCTGCCCTCTCTTGCTCATGTGAGATAGCTTCCTTGGAATGTAGAAGATGTTTTGAGCTATGATTTAGTCATTTTCGTGAAGGAGAGGTGTTGTTTCGGTAGAATTGTCTCATCCCTCTTGGGCGGAATTGTCCCATGGATAGGACAATTCCGCCCAAGGAGCTGGTCTCCTTTTCTCCCTCTTCTCCATGCTTTCCTCACCCTCGATGGT
>MU223568.1:3430107-3456976 GCA_018584345.1 Thuja plicata | reverse complement strand
AATGATACTGTCTCCGTAGCCAATCTTTCCTCAATAGCCATGCTGCCTTCTCCACACCCAACTACTGGGTACACTGAGCCAAGTCTCGCTCTACTGCCTCCTACCTGGTGGTCAGCTCCTCCCGAGCCCTCTATGCCTCCACCACGGCAGCCTCATGTCCAGCCAAGACATACTCCTCAAAGCGTAGTACCCTGCTACCTCTCTCGCCACCACTTGTGCGCAGACAATCCATGCCTGCAGCATCTCTGGGTCTCAACTATTCAAAGTTGTGTGTTCACAACCTCCAAATCCATCTCCCTCGGCTTCAAACTTCTTTCTCACCGAGCGGAACAAACCCAACGCTTACCCTAACGGCGCAGGTACCCCAAACTCTATTGTGGTGTGCCTCAAAAATAAATGGGGTCGAGGGGCAGTGCCCCAGGCGGGGTCGAGGGGCAACGCACACCGTTTTTGTGATTTTCGTCCGATGCCACACTTTTTCTGCCAACTGCTTCAATGCCTGTGTAAATGGCCAATAACTATGTTTTCTTCACTACCTGGTTATGTCCTTCCCTTTGGTACCATATGCTTACTCCCTGTGCACTGTTCTTTATTTGTCATTTTGTTTTTTTTTTTGCTGTCAATAACTGTCTTCTTTTCCCTTATGCACTAACAGTTCAAGAATCCCTAACTGCCTCGTTATGCTTGTACGGTCACTATTTATCCTCCGTACGATACGGCTTCCTGGCATTTCTTTTCCTCACCGTACGGTGGTTGTGCTTCAATGTGACGAAGGGCCGTACGGCCTAACTCTTCCCAGTTCATTTTTTGTACCGTACGACTGATACCTCCTCCCGTACGACCTGTTGCTGGACCCTTTGCTTTTCCTCCTGTGCATGGGTCGTACCGTACGGCTTCCTTTCTGCCTGCAATGAACCGTGCAGTGTTCTTTTGGGGCCCTTGCCGTACGGCGGGGAGCTGCTGTCTATGGAGGAGAAATGACCGTACAGCCAAGTGCTTTTCCCTCTGCAAAAATTCGTAGCCTCTGAACCGTACGGTAATCCACCCTGACCATACGGCCTAACTTGATAAACAACATCTATCCTAAGTTATTTATCCAGATTGAATAATCAGATAGCTTATCATGTTCCCTGCAGCAGTCAACATATTTGTTTAAAAGAGAGAAAAACTGTCCATAAAATGAGCATTTGCATTTTTCTTGGATATCTCCATTTCTTGAATAAATAGTAATAGTTTTTGAATCTATTAATCTTTAAAAAAACTTGAAACACAAATATTTAAACAATGCCCAAGCCAGAAAGATACCTTATCACACACTGGACAGTTTTTACTTCTTTCCATCCATTCATATATACAGCCAAGATGAAAATGGTGCCCACATTGTGTGGGAATTTTTGGATTTTCAGTATTATAGCCTGCAAGCAACAGAATTTCAGCAAATTGTGAGTGCACAAATTATCATCTCCCCTTCCAAAAAGTAACTTTATGCTATATTCATATAAGACAACTTATGTTATCTCATTAAAGTTTTATAGAGTGTCACTAGGAATGAGATCAAAAGTAACGTTTATAAAAAGTCTTTCTATACACTTTCTAAATCAAGTTTTGGAAGGAAAAAGAAAAGAGAGAAAATAATACTAGATTTCCCTCAAAAGGTTATAAAAGGAGCTAGATAAAGAGAAGGATCATCACTGCTATTCTAATATGATAATATGGCCACACCATTGTGAGAGGGATATATATTTTTAAAGGATTTGTATATCGATCATTTAAGTAATCATTGAGGCATGATCGTTGAGCAATATATGCTGTTTTAGACTTTTTAATTCTAGCTGCCTAGTATGAAATCAATTATTTGCATCTATAATTTAGTCACTGCTATTTTATGCAGGCCATATATCTTCCTTCAACCTAATGCATACATGGAATCGCATCATTGGAATTTGGTACCCCTCTTTGCTATCACATCATCCTTTAGACCAGGTTGTGGTGCCAATTTGGCAAGAAATCGCTCCACATTTGGTTGGCATTGTGAGTTGTGATACCGTCCATAACATTCCTAATAAAATATAATCCAATTTGGCACAATATTCGAGGTGTTGCTTTCAGCCGCACCATTTGTAGAAGACGTCATACCTTTCTGGTTACAGTTGTTCAGTTTTAGCAGTATTTTTAGTGATACTGATATTTGGAGAGCCATTTGAGTCTACAGATAGTGTTACTTCAATCTGGGCAGACTCCGTGTATTTGGTGCATCATTATCAGTATTTTGAGCAGCCACATGAGGATTACAGTAGCAGATAAATCATACAGAGACTGTGTCATTTAATATGAGTTATACTAATTGGTTGGTTGCCATTTTGTCTCCACAGCAGGACATGTACATTGGTAATTGCCATTTCTTCATACCTTTGTTATTCAAAGCATTACCTTGGTTGTAGCATTAATATTTTCATTGTTTAGATGGGATTTTAATGCCATGATTTCAATATTACAATGATTTCTTATCAAGACTAGATGGTTCTCTGTCAATTAGATAAAGAGTTGTTTCAATCTGGATACTGGAAGGTTTACCACCAGATCTGTAATCAATATCTACACTGACATTGTAACAGAGATTGGATGGCAAAGCTGGCAGGATTCGCATTACCTTACTCCGATTTGATACTTGCATGCTTGCTTTGGATGGCTTGCCACCAAAGCCAGCATATTTATTTTCCAATTTTTACATGTATTGTAAATTGTGCAGCTTTTTGTCATGCCCCAACCAGAAATAAGAATGATTAAAAAAAGAAAGAGGAAAATATACAGATCACCGCATGACAAGGAACGCCAGCAGAAGGTTATGTTATACTAGTCGACCAGACAATAAAGAGGCAAGATACAAAAATATACAGAAATCATAATAAATGGCGATCACTATATAAAGAAGGCCGACCGTGATAAGAAAAGCAGTGATCAAAATTGTATTAGAAAGTGCACTGATTATGTAAACAAACAGCAATTAATGTAAAAGAATTCCAACAGCAGTTAATTATATATTAACAATCATTGATATATAAAAGAAGCAATTTGTATATATAAACAAAGGCAGCAATAGCGATTTTGTTAATGATTGTTTATCAAATAAAGCAGCGATTAGGATGAAGGGTTGTGACCCTTTCAAAAGGGCATTGGTGGTGAAAGGGTGTGATTCCTCCACAAAGGGAGATATAAAAAGAGAGAAATCTCAATTAAGGAAAGCATTGAATGATCAAGAAATAGAGATCTGATCTGGATAATATGGCAGTAGGAAATTGGAATTATGAAGCAATAATAACCTGACTTATAAGGCAGTAAGATACAGCAGACAATTATATTGTTAAAGTAATTGATATGCCATGTGTTTGAATCCAATATTTATTAGTTTGTGAAGTAGGTAAAGAACAGATTTATTAACTTGTCAATCCATCCAGATTCTTAGAATTCGTAATTAATCAATTAATTTTCCTACAAGCAATCATATATGGGATCAGTAAGGAAACATGGTGGGGGGATGCAGTAGTACTGGTTCCTTCAATTAAGTGGACCACCCCAAGTTGGTTTTCTTGTGGGCCAAGGGTTTGAATTGTCTTGGATGGATGTTCTGCGCCCTTGGGCTTAGTTGTGGAAAACAGTCTCCGGCACCCTATTGTGCTTTCCCATCAAATCCCTAATATGGTTGGCTGTTGGAAAAAGCTATAGTAAGGACCCCAATGCATAGGAATCATTATGATCATTTGTTTGATGTTGATTGACTATTTTCCTCTGTTCAATTGCTATTATGTAATTTAATGAAAGAATACTCTTGTAAATAAATCATTATTGGAATTGTTTTTTTGGGCAAAAATTAGGTACACCCCAAAAGGGGTCAATTCAGTGGTATTACAGCCTTGATCCTGCCAACCTAAGGATCAAGAAAATTTGTTGATGCAATCAAGCCAAAGAACTCAAAGGGCATTAGAGAGAGTGAGAAGGAAACTTGCAGCAAGCGATAACTCTACTCAAAATAATACAATGGGTGAACAATTGGGAGATGCATAGAGGGATTTCATGGAACACAACGAAAGAATAACTCGAGCTTTCATGGAGCAAAATGAGAAGACAGCTCAGTTACTCCTATAAATCCTTCAAAATATTAACAACACGATTAGCACTCCTAGACCCAACCAAGCCAATAAGAGAGATGTCACTTCCAATCATTCAGAAAATGACAATAGAGCTCCGCTAGGGTCAACACCTAGGGTAACTACACCAACCTTTTTACCTACAGAAGGGCCACCAAGAGAGTAAGAAGACATCAATACATGAAACCAAAACTTAGATGAATATTTCAAAGCTTATACTTGACCCTAAAGATAGGAGAAATATTCCATTTAGGGAATGTTGTGAGATTGGAACAAGAAGTAACCCTAGAAGAGAGAGGGGTCAACCTAATAAAGATTTACATCATAAAGTAGGTAAAATGGCTCTCCCTAACTTTGATGGACAAGGGAAAGTCACCGCCCATTCATGGATCCAAAAATTGGACACATCTATCTCTCAATCCCAAGGTAGAAGATGTCATCAAATTTGCCATTTAACATTTGGAAGGGGTTGCAAATGACTCGTGGCATCATAACTTGATTACTCGATGTCACCAAAATATAACCATATATGATGAATTCACCCAAAGACTCATTGAAATATTTGACCAAAAGCATTTAGAGAAAAAAATTTAAAAGTGACTTAATTATGACAACAAGGGTCCATAACAAACAATGAGTCAGAATTCCAAAGGATCTCGGTCATGGTCCCCGGGATTATCAAAAGAAGATTAACTTAACTATTTATAAAGGGACTATTAGAATCTATTTGTGGCCTAGTACGTGTCCTTGATCCCATATCTCCCCAAGATACAACCCTAAAGGCCCTACAACTTGAGACCACAAAAACAAGGGATAAAAGTTACTCCAATAATATATCATCAAAAGACAAACCCTTCATTAAGAAAAATGGGAATCAAAAAACATTTCCTCCTAGAAATGATCAAGAAGAGCTTTGAAGAAAAAAATTATGTTACTAATGTAAGGAGAAATGGGAGCTTGGACATATCTGTGACCAAAAAGAACTTCAAAAGAAAAAATTTATGTTTCCAGTGTAAGGAGAAGGGGAGCTTGGACACGAGTGCAGAAAAAGAGGCCAAATGTGCAACAAGGAGGCATTATCTAACAAAGAAGTATGGGAAGAAAAAAGAGAAAACCCAAGCAAAAGAAGAAGGTTCGATGAAGAAGACTATGGAACCTTAGCTGCAATCTCAAAAGCATCCAAGTACCCTCCCTTTTGAATTTGTAGTGTTTTAAAGGGACAAAACATGGCTGTCTTTGTGGATAGTGGGGTGACACACAACTTTATTGACGAAGGATTGGTTACAAGAATGAATTTGGAAGCAAAACATTTTGAGGGCTTTAAAGTAATCATGGCTAATGGGTTTACTACCCTATGTGGAAGAAGGATTCCACAACTAAGCATTACCTTGGGAAGGCACCCAGTTAACGAAGAATTCTACATTGTAAATATGGGAGACACCGATGCAGTATTGGGCTTCCAATGGTTGCAACTCTTTGGGAAGTTTCTACCAAGACTTCCAAACAATGGAACTAGCTTTCAACATAATAGACGAGAAGTAATCTTACATGAATTATTCCGCAAATCCCCAACAGTAATTTTGTCCAAAAGGATGGAAAGAACCTTTAGACATGGGCAGGTTGAATGGGTCGCTCAATGCATGATACTTAACAAGTCTTCTTCCAAAGGTAAAGCAATACACATTAACATTTAACCAATCTTGAAGAAACGTATAAAAGGTATTTAGCAACATCCCACTAGGACTTCCTCCCAAAAGAGGTTTTGAACACACCGTAGAACTCGAAGAAGGGGCTAAACATGTAATCACTACACCCTATAGGCACCCCCAAAAAGTTAAGGAAGAAATAGAAAAAACTATTACGGAGCTTCTCGAATTGGGACACATTCAACCTAGTTCTAGTCATTTTGCCTCCTTTGTGGTACTATTTAAAAAAGAAGGATGACACTATGCAAATGTGCATAGATTATAGAGCCTTGAACAAGAAGACCATAAAAACTGTTAACCTATTCCTAGAGTCAATGAGCTAGTTGATGAACTATATGGAGCAAAATAATTTTCTAAGATTGACTTACAATCTGGCTACCAACAAATTAGAATGAGGAAGGAAGATATCACTAAGACTGTCTTTAGATGTCACTTTGGATACTTTGAATTCCTATTCCTACCCTTTGGCTTAGCCAATGCCCTCGCAACATTCCAATCATTCATGAACCACATTTATTTCGGAAACAACTAAGGAAGCTCCTATTGGTAATCTTTGATGACATTTTGATTTACAATAAAACATGGGAAGAACACCTTAACTATCTCAATGAAGTCCTAGGAATTCTTAAACAAGAATCACTATATGCTAAAGTCTCAAAATGTGAATTTGGGTTAGACAAAATCCTATATCTAGGACACAAAATCAACAAGCAAGGGGTAAGAGTGGATGAGGAAAAGATAAAGGCTATAAGGGAATGGCCAAAACCAAGAATCCTAACCCATCTAAGGGGATTCTTGGATTTATGCAGCTACTACTGAAGGTTTGTTAAGGGTTTAAAGAAGTCATAAGTTCTAACTTGTCAATCCTCTTAGAATTAGTATTTAATCAATTAATTTTCCTACAAGAAATCATACATGGAATTAGTAAGGAAACGTGGTAGGGAGATGCAGTAGTACCAGTTCCCTCAATTAAGTGGATCACCCCAAGTTGGTTTTCTTGTGGGCCAAGGGATTGAATTGTCTAGGATGGATATTCTGCACCCTTGGACTTAGTTGCGGAGAAGAGTCTCCCGGTGGCCTATCGTGCTTTCCCATCAAATCCCTAATATGGTTGGCTGTTGGAAAAAGCTATAGTAAGGACCTACTCTATCACATTCTCTTCTCTTTTTTATGTTGTTGGATCTTACTCCTATGTACTATAGTAGTCTAACCATCATGGCCTTTTCTGTTACAAAACTTGATAGTTTGATATATTAAATAATGGAGACAAAGTCTCGTTATATAGATTTACATCAACGAATTTTCCAAAAGAAGCAATCAGTAACTAAGACCAAAAATAGAAACTAACTAATAAACTAAAGACTAACTAAGATGACCATTGAAGAAACGTTACAATATTCTACTACCCTCCCTTAATGGTCATCATCAAACTACCCTGCAGAAGACTATACATGTCTTGTGGTCATAAATTCTTCAGAACATTATGTTGCTATTGAGACCCTCTCTGGATCTACAGAATGTCAATGACCAAGAGTAGCCAAAATCCATAAAAAAAAATAGAGAAGGCTGCCCCCTTCTTCATAAAGTTTTGCAACAAGAGACAAGAGCCTACCACTGACTCTACCACTAAGATGAGTCTATCAGTAACCGTCCCGGAATCAACAAAACTTTTGACCAAAAAACGTCCAACCTGGTGTTGGATAACAGAGCTATCCCTTCCTGTAACCAGAGACACATCGAGAACAATTGCCACAATTGAGGAAAATTTGGCAAACCCTCAAAAATTTTACATATGAGCACGACGCCCCAAAACAGACAACAAAAAGTTGCCATTTTTTGAGGAAAAAACCATCAAACCTTGAAACAAAAGTTTACAAATCATCATTTTTTCCGGAAAAAAAGGGTATAAACCTACAAAGGAATCCCACACAACTTTGTGAATTACAAAAACCAAAAAAAATTATTGAGGATAAAATCAAAAAACCAAACAGATAGCTAGCACAAAATCTGAGACACGGAACAACATACAAAACATCGCTTTTCAGGAAAAAAATGGTAAAACCTTTCCAGAAACTAGAGAGCCCTCCCTAACTGTGGAAACCTTGACCAAGGCATTCAAGAGCAAACCCTTAATTTTTTAGAAGAAAATTATAATCCCCCTCATAATTTTTTAAGGACAAAAAAATATTAAAAACCCATAAAATAATTTTTTAAGGGGCAAAAATTATAAAACCCGTCAACAAACAAGCCAGATATGTGTCCAAAATACACGGGCACAAAAGGACGCCAAACAACGAAACCCTAGCTCGTGCTAGCAGAGCCAACAAACAGAAACGAAGATAGTGTGAAGAACCTAACTTGGCCTCATCTTAAACCCGTCTAATTTTCATCAATTTCTAAGCAAATCATACTTTTGACATTTTGTCAAACAGTTGGCAGGCAATCTAGCACAGAGCTTAATCTGACTGGTAGATAATTTCAATTGCTTTGTTTGATATTATGATATTCCTCCACTGATCTTAATAGTCACAACTTTCATATCATTACAATTTAAACAACATACTTCATTGTTTCAGAATTCTGGAAATTAAATTCAATTGCCAAGAATCAAATCTTCTTACATATGCATTTAACAATTATTACAATACCAACTATATCCATGCCTCGTACAAAACATTTATTATTGCTACAAGAAAAAACGATTTATTAAAAGAACCTGTAATTCCACCCATGATGCCTCACGTGGACTGCATAATGGCTGTTGAATGCTCTTCCTTCTACGCACGGAATGGATATGCTCCACGGCAGCAACAGGAATGCCTTCGCTATGCTCTCCACTTGTTGCCAAAGGACTCGCGGCCTGCTAAGGTGAATAGTGGCTGCTACATAAGTCGCGGCCAACTAGGAATTCCGCAGCCAACAAGGTAATGGCGTTTTAAACCCTCACGTCCCAGCCTTCAATCTGCCGCTGATAATAAACTCACCGCTAGGCGTGTCACAAACATTCAATCCTTCAGTAACAAATCACTCCTAGCCTTATACATTTGGTTCTCAGCCAAGAAATAATGGAATCAATTTATGAAGTGTTTTCTCCTTCCTTGATAGTGAATCGACCTCTTCAAGCAGGCCTCAGTTCAAACAATCAGAATTCAGAACTCCTTGTATACATCAGCACGAAGAAGCAACAATCGATTATACAACAGCAATCGATTATAGGCAATTGATTATACAACAACAATCAATTGTGGATTAGATGAAGAAGAATCAGTCTTCAATCAACTAATTTGACCCTTCAGCTAGGGCACAGAAAGTAGGAACAATTCCCAAGAAGAAATTCAATAATCAATATTCGATAGATGATCAATGAATGCCTTGCCTATTGCTTTTATAATTAAAAAGTGTCTTCTCTCACACACTTTTCACTTGAAGCACTTTTATAGCTAGGCACATATTGAGTAATATAATTTATTAACTCATTTGGCTCCAAAAATGACCTTTTCATCAATATCATGAAATTATGACACGCGAGGTCCCTGTTTCTTGTGCCCAACATTTAAAACTTTTCATCCTGGTTCCGACGAGCTATAACACTAAGGTGCCCAACATATAATACCAACAATAATGGCAACCTTAGCAAATTTAATCAAATAGTAATAATAATTCACCCGTCTTGCGAAAACCACTGAAGAAGCATCAGAATCGAAATCTGTTTGCACTGGAGTGATCCTGATGATAAAAGATGATGAACGAACCTGACGGGGTGACTTACTAAAAATAGACGCTCTCTCCAAGATTCTTGGAGCCCAAACCGGAAGCCAGAAATGAAAACCGAGAGCATCATTCAACTCCTCTAACTCATCTGAGCTCATCGGAACTATGCCTTGACTTACTATAAATAGTAAGTTCACACCAATGACCCTCTAAACCCCTCGCCAGACCACGGGGATCGCAATAATGACCTGGCACCATCATTTCAATGACCTGCTAAAAAATGGGAACATTACACACAGTCCCGTCACACAGGTCACAGGAAAAAAACGGCAAGAAACCTCGTCGCTCAGAGACGTCACGACTTGTAGAGAAGTCGCAGGGCTTGGACGTCTGGTTGCAGGAACAAAACGTGGGTTTGCAGAGAGCCAACACAGGAATCTCAAAGGTCGCGAGCCAAGATACTGAGGTTGCTCGAAAGAAAAAGAACCCCATCACAACAGAAAACAGACGCGCAGGCTAGAGAAACAAACGCAGCCTCATTGAAAGTCAAGATTCAAGACCCATCATGTTGCTGCAAGATGTCCAAACACAACCAAACTGAAAAATACAAGCGCTCAAAAACGGCAAACGAGCTGCAGAAAAAACATAGACGCATGCACAAAACTGCAAAATGAAAACCCTCAAAAATACAGAGACTACTCCAACGATTTTAAAAAATCGAAAAAACAAAATTATGGAAAACATTCCAGACAAGAAGAGGCTACGAATTATTTTTAATAAAAAATTCGCCAAATTCTGAAAAACCCCATCAGCTCTTATACCATGTTACAAAACTTAATAGTTTGATGTATTAAATAATGGAGACAAAGTCTCCTTATATAGATTTACAAGGACGAAGTTTCTAAACGAAACAATCAGTAACTAAGACCGAAAATAGAAACTAACTAATAAACTAAAGACTAACTAAGATGACCATTAAAGAAACATTACAATATTCTAATATTTTCCTCTACCCTTAAGTTATGAGTGCTTGTCTCAAATTGTCACTAATTGATTAAAATCACTGCTATTGCTTACTAAACCTCCATTATGTTTTTGAAACAGCCGCAAATTTACAAAAACACACCATTGGTTTTACTTCAACCACCATCCTTTTCAAAACCACCACCTAATGAAATTGGGGGCTGACAACAATGGGTATTTTCATTCTTCCAAGTTTCAAACTAATCAGTTTTCTGGAAGCTAGAAATATTTGATTCTTTTAGGATCAATGCTCTTAGTGTAAGCAATAATTCATTCCAACATTTATTTTCCAAATCCAATTTATAAAGGGAATTGTAAATGGCTTACTGATGTTCTTATTTGTTTGCTTACTAGAATAAATAGTCTCTTTGGTGAGGATTATCCCTTCAGATATATGTCTATTAAGGATAAACTTCATTTGCTTCTTTTAAATAAGATTAAGAATGAGATTTTCCAACTGTTTAGAAATAAGCTTTGATTATAATCTTGAAGAGGCATTGAAAAGAGAGATAGGCTAATGCCTTTCAACTTTGAACACGTGGGGTTCCTTGGGAACCAGGGTCAAAAAGGAAGAGTTGATATCCCTGTGGATTCTATAAAGTTTCCTAAAGTCTTCCACCATCTCAAGTAGATTTTCACTGCCTCTTACAAGTCCTGAAATAAAATTGTGGTGAAGCCAATAGAGCCTCGGACTTTATCTCTTTTCATACTGTATACCACTTTCCTCAATTCTTCTATGCTCACTTCCTTAAAGAAGTCCCTGATTTGTTCAGTGGTGACAATAGAAGTACTCAACAGAAGTTTGTTCAGTTGTGTGCTTTGATCATGGGCGTCTTCCTGGTACAGCTGCTGAAAATGTCGGGAAGCATGATCCTTTGTGCCTTAAACAGAAGCTATGATTTAATCTGAGACAACTTGAAGCTTAGTGATGGCATTGTAGCTCCTCCTTTCATGTGTTCCAGTCAAAGCATTTAGTGTTATGGTCTCCTTCAGCAAGCCATGCAATTCTAGATTGCAATCTCGAAAGAAATTCTTCCTTTTCGAGAAGAGTAATTAATTGGTTTGAGAATTATTGTTGCTGAAACATTAAGTCTTCGCAAGGCCCTTCTTCAAACTTGATTTGTAGATCCTCAAGTTGTTGCTTCAAATCCTAACATCATGATGCTTATGATTTGATTGAAGCCAACTTATTGTACTACTAGTATTCTGAATTTTGTTCACCCAACTTTGACCAAGAAAAGGTTGAGAACATGCTTCTTCCAAGCTTGTTTGAGAACATGCTTCTTCCCAGCTTGTTTGTCTAACCATGAAGCAATATAGGCAGCTACCGTCCTTTTGTTAGACCAAGTAAAGTCTTGTAGCTTCTTTCCAAGTCCTCCTATATTCCCAGAAATAATTTTTATCACTTACCTTCTTTACAATGAGCTTTAAAAGCCAGACCTATTGTAAACTGTTTTCCTAGCTATAATGTTCTCAGCTGCTTCTAGGGAGTGAACTTCCACGTTTTTCTTTCTTCCTTTTGATTTTTAGTTTGTTACAGGGAATGTAGGGATGTTTTCTTCATCCTAATCCTTTTCTTCTTGAATCGTGACATATTGTTCTTCATATTGGGAAGAAGAGTTTTATGTGGCCTGGTTTTTTTGTTGCATTTTCTACATGGGTGTTTTCCTATTCCTCTTCGTTGTTTGTTTATCCCTCCTCCACAATCTCCTCTTGAATAAGAGCTTCAAAATGGTTTAGGTGGAAATACCTTTTTTAGCTGCTCTTGTTTCTGTATATTCTCTATTGCTTTGTCAGCAGACTTGTTGATATCTTGTGGCATAGTTTTGCTCTCTTTAAAACACCAAGTCAATCTTCTTCAGGTTTATGGTCTCTAAAAGACCCTTCAGGAGATCAACTTGCACACAGATGCAGGCTATAGAGTAGTTATTCTCCTTTGCTTCTGCCCATGTTTTATAAATCCCAATAGTATTCCCAGTAGCCTTTAGTGTCTCTTCATGTTAGACATGCAGAGCTAGCGAGAGCAGCCTTACCCATACTGATAGAACCTCCTCTAGATGGTCAAAATTTGGGGTCCAATTGTTCAAGTGAAGTCCACAGGGGCCAAGGAACCAGGAACCACTACAGAATATCAGATCCTTTTCTTCTTTGTCAGAGAAAAGAGCAACAGAAAACCAATCGTGAAAGGGGATTTCAATGTTGCGCTTGCATTTTTTTCTCCACTCCCAGTCGACCCGCTGTTTCAATAATTTTGCAGATCGCCAGGGACCTGTAAATTTGCCCACCAACACCAGCCATGTTAGATATATTAGCATTTTTTTTATTTCAGCTTGGGAGGAAATTACTGTTGGCACCTCCCTCTTTGAACAATACAGAGATCAACTCTTTCCTTAGCTGGCTCCCCGTTAGTTACAACTCCACAACTAATTTAGACAGAATAGAGTCTTTCCCCTCTTCTCTTAATAGACATGTTGCAGAAATGGGGGAGGCACTCCTACCAAATAGAGAGTGGGCTGCAACAGATTGAATTAGCAACAATTGGGTTTCTTCCAACGCTCCTCGCCAGTTCTCCTGTGCCTAGACAAGTTTCATATAGCAAGGATACGTATTGGATTATATTCGGGCTACATGATCTTTAACACTATGGGATAGAGTTACTTCACCAGAAATCTTATGGAGGCTAAGGATTTTCAATAATTTAATAGTTTTATGAGATATATGCACATAGACTAGTGAGTGTCGTGCATTACGATTTCTGTTGGTTGAAAGAGATCTATGCCTTTTCTATCGAGTTGCTTGAGAAAAATTTGGGTCAATTTGTGTGCTACCTAAACTCCTTAAAACTTAATCAACGGTGCTTAAATGCAACCACAGTTAATGTTGCGTGCACCATTTCAATTTATATTTATTAGAAAAATAAAATGACTGTCTTTGAAGATGAAATCAATCTCTCATATAGAAAACCCCCTTAAATAAAATTAGAAGTCAGCTGTTTTTGCAAAAACCCCTTATAGTTTTTCCCTCAAGTTTCACATTCAAGCTCATGTAACTCAGATATTGCATAGGTTAAAATTGCTGTGCAGATATGTTTCTGATTACATAGTTTGATTTGTTGTTTGTTTAATGCACTTAACAGTGCATACGCAAAGGAAGCATCAGCATATAAAATGAATAGGAATTAAGAATACAAATACTTCAGAACTAAGGTACAGTCAAAACATGTTTAATCAGTATGAAGAATAATGGCCAGCATTCGAAATTCGCTGACATTAGTACAAGGTGCGCAGTTAATGATATTACACTCTATGATTGATTTGAATTTGCGCCCAAAAGCAAAGGTCTGAACCACTGATGTTGAATGCCAATAACTGAACCCGCGCTGGAAGAACCACCAAACTACGGGCTGCCCATGCCCTTCAAAAGGAATCATGACAAAACTCACACCATACTACACAATATGGAAGCGACAAGCATTCTTCACCCGAACCATGCCAGATGTCATGAAATGACCAGGCATTATATTCCACAGCTCCATGCCACAACAAACCCGCCAACTCCAACTCAGCAAACGTCCAAATTGACCTCAGAGGGCTCATGCGATGATCCAGGTAATCTCGCCAGGGAATGAAAGATCAACGGCAATGCAACAACCATCGAGCAAACCCACTCCACTCAGGTTGATAAAATTGTTCTCAAGAATAGTGCATATAGTAAGAACAGAGCTCTGTGATTCCTGCATTCTTCCAACTCACCAAAATACCCAAGAAAACGCTTCACGCCATCTACTGTAGCAGTTCTATATTTGCCCAAAGGATTTAATGGGAAGGCCTTTTATTTTGACACCAATGTCACAAATATTTTCCCAGCAATTATTAAAATATAATCACCAACTTTTATGAGATAAATATTAACCATTTCCTTATTGTTATTGAATCCTTTGATTCACCTTCAAGTAAATGATAGATTCCATGGCCTTAAATATAATCACCAATCTTCCACAGTATTTCTGCCCAAAATGCCAAAGAATATTTTATTTTTAATCTTCTAGAACTCCCAATAAAGCTAGGAAACAATAGATAAACAATAAACTCCATAATCTGCCAATTTGTCTCCAATGGAGACTTCACAAATTTGAATCGCTCTGCAATGCAATGTGAGATACCTGGGCAACACCTCCAACAAGCTGACTAGGGCAGATCGTTGCACTACAGAAACCAACAAACCAATAAGGTTTCCATCCTATGGTTACATCTCTGAAAATCTCCCAAACCTCTCTTTATAGCCATTGGAGACAACCTTTGATCTTCCTCCTTCAACTCTTGATTTTTCCTCCTTTTTAATTCTAAATTTGAATTAAGGGACAAAATTAATAAAGCAACTTCATTAAATTCACTTAATCAACATTAGAGTCACTTTAATACTTTATTAAATAATTAAATAATATTTACCCATATGATTTACTTTTGAGAGTTAATATTAGATAATTAAATTAATTAATTTCCTTAACACAACTATAGCCTAAGGGAATCAGATAAGCTAATAAGTCCACCAGGAGCGCTAAGCAGAAGGAGACATTACACTTTTCTATAACAGATATAAGGAGCAATTAACCACACAAGTCGAGAAGAGAAGATTATGTTTTCAGTCTCAATTAAACTTTGCTGCCTCGTGTCAACAATCAATTTAAATCCTGACACACAATAATGGAAGAGGAATGTAAAATCAACCAGGAAGGCCTTCAAAGAGTGATATCAATGTAAACTCATAAGCCCACAGCTGAAAAAGGCACGATGGCTGGAAGGGACTGTCCTTTTAGGATAAGGAGCTTATCACAATAAGTTAAATGGATGACAAAACGCAAGGAGACCATTAGGACCCTGGATGTTATTGCTCAAAAAGTCCATAGCATCCTGAAGGAATGGTCCAAGGCACTTGGAAGCATGACTGAAAGGTTCTTTTGTCTCTGATAGTTGTCTCTGATAGGCTCCAGGACTCACCCAGCAAAGTTCAAGTGATGTTTTATTTATATGATCAAATTCTTATATTCCTGGGGCTTAGGTTATCAATATAGCTTCTATAGTCTATTGGGTTTATACATTTGTATCACGCCTATTTTCTTCTTTTGAATCAGAGGGATCTTTAGTTTGGCCAGTCTATGCTCTCAAGTATCAGAAATCATTTCTATTTAAGGGACTAGTTTTTGTTACTCTACCTCCTTTAATGGCAATTGCTAATTTGCTCCAATGACTTTAAGACCAATTTTATAAAATTAACAGCTCTTAAAATATATTTATTGCTTTTCTGATTAAAGAAGAACATTGGAAAATTAGAGATCAAATTAAAATCCAAAAGCAATTGCTACTTCTGCATAGAAATCAATTCAACTTTTTAACTAGAAATACTAATAACAAAATGAATATAAAAGCAAAAAGCGTGAAATACCATCAAGACAAGTGGGGCAGACATCTTCATCTCCCATGAGGGATAGACTGGATTCAATTCTCATCATTGCTTTTAATGTCTGTCGTTTTCCAGGTGATTCAGGTCCTTGATCTTCATAATCTGCCTCATTCCAACTCTGCAAGGTTGCCAAGGGCTCACCATCTCCATCACTATTGGTTCGTCTAAGAGGCTCAGACTCTCCATGCAAATGGCTACCAGTCTTGTCACGTCGTGAAACCAAACCATCACGCTGTAAACGGAGATACCTGGGATCCATATCATAGGGCAAGGGCCTTGGAGGAGCCCGATATGTATCAGGTGGGGAACTGTCAGGTGAAGTGACACCTAGGAATCCAGCTGAAGATGAAGGTACTCCTTGAATAGATGAAGAAACACTATTACCTTCAACTCTATAAAAAACTGATGAATACTGCAGAGAAACACATGGGAAAGTATAAACACACAAGTAAGCTGATGAAATAGTTTCGTAGCTAGTCAAACCTGCTTTCGTGCATAAATTAACAGAACCATGGCAATCTGAAATCTATGGAATCTAATCAAATTGCTACAATAATAATATTTTCACATGCACAACCAATCCTCTTAACATAGAAATAGTATGTAGATTTTGTTCGGGGGGTGGTGGAATTTTTCCACTGGCTAACAGTGTCTTTATTACTTAAGTCATCACTATGATGATGACGACTATTTTTCACCAAGTAGTCATCTATCTAGGGCCTTTAGATCCATGACATGCATTGGTAAATAACCACAAGGTACGGTAACTGAAAAAACACACAAATATCTCTAAGAATTTGTTAGTAAATCGATGACTACAGTTTTTTTAGTTTGTGCTTTGTCTTCCCTTTGCCTTCCTTGCCTTGTGACTATTCATGTAGAGAAATGACTAATCATGAGAAATGGTCATCCTGCTTATGAAATCAGCATATACAAAATGCTTCAATAGAGTGAGAACTCCCTGCCCGCCCACCCCCCCAAAAAAGAGTAGAACATCAGACACCAAATGTTACTGGAGAAATACTGAGTAATTAAAATCAAGAGAAATGATTAAATGTGCAATAATATTGTTCAATTAACTTATAGTAATACATTCCAGTCTAATATAACTGTACTTTTAAATATAAAGTGCAATTCATGACAGATTGCGCATCCAAACAGTCTGCATTGCCAGTAGATAATAAAGAAAATTTAGTTATTTGAAGAAGAAGATATTTCCTTAAAACATACCAGCTGTTAGATACATCATTTTTAAACTAAGTTACTGAATCTGAATCAAGGAAGGGTATGGCTGCTGGTATGACAAAAAACGTTTGGGGGCTGTCTACATTCTAGGTAAATCTGTACAAAAAAACATGTAAAAACCATATGTAAATATAAAAAAAAAGGTAAAGTACAAAATACTACATACTCTAAACAAAACTGCTGTTGATATTAAAAGCTGAAATATTATATATTAATGTATTTATAATATTTAACATCTATACATAGAATTAAAATGTTATAAAAATATTAATTATAAATATTATAGTCTATGTTACCAGATTCACTTGGGGACTAGCCAAATTAAAGTCCAGTTTGAAATAGAACTACGATCTGGTCCAGTTCACATACGAATTCCAAAAGGAGCAAACAAAACAGGCTGTACAAACCCGGGCAAACCGAAGGAGGATCCAAACAGATCGTAGGGAAACCATCACTATTTGAATGAATTTTTTTATTTTTTCACCTTTGACTCGGTTACCCTAAAACAAACTTACAAACCCTAAAAGTACAAACTAAAGCATATCAAACACAAACTCATTTTAGCTCAATTTGATTGCAAAATACAAATACAATTCCAAAAATGAACTTTCATTCTTGCTTGTCATTCAACAAATGGGGTTGAAGATTCATCGTTGAAGATTCTATAGCAGTTGAATTGCTAGGCAATTCCTAGGGACGTGCAAATGCCCATTAGATACCAAGAAGACCATAGAAGATTTGTTTTGAAATGAAAAAGTCTATTTTTGTGTTTTTTTCCTGCAATTTTGTTTTAAAAACATGAATTAAAACTCTCTTGCTTTGCTTTTCTTTCATTTTTCTATGAAATGCATTACCATGCTCTAAATTTTAAAAGAATTAGATTTTATGCATCTATATTTTATTTTTACGTGTTTTGAATGTGTTGTTTATAAATTTATTGCCATAGGAATTACAGTGAAAACTAGTTTTAGCTCCACAAGCCAACATAAATTCAAAACAGATCCAAGTTCTACTCCTTGGAAGTGTGTTGATATGATATGACTGGTCTAATGCTATAGGGGTTATATTCAGTGAAACCCGGGGACGCGTCCCCCAACCCCGACGCACCCGATACCGGGACGTGTCCGGAACATGGGGACGCCTAGACGTCCCCGGGACGTAAGGGGGACTCCCACGAGTCCCTCGACCAACCCGGGGACATTTGGGCGTCCCCCATCGCCGGTCGGCGTTAAACACAAAATAAAGTGAAAGTTTTTAAATTTTTTTAAGTTTTGGTTTTTATAATAGGTTCTATTCGAACCTTAAAAAGAGGTGGGTCCCATTTTGGGCCCTCTAAGCCTTCATAAGCCCCACTAAACTTCATTTTTATCTCACGTTTGGATTTCAACTTGTTTGCTACAGCTGAGAGAGAAGAGTTAAGAGGAGTGCAAAGAGTGATTGGAGAGCAGGAAGTGATTGCAAGTGAAAGAGGAGCAAGAAGAAGAGGAAGATTCTACACCTTCCTTGAAGAGATTCATCAAGCACAAGGTAAGGTTTTTAGAATTTTTTTGTTTTATAATTTATTTTCTGATTTTTATTTCTAAAACTAAAAGTGAACTTTAAATTTCAAGTTCTTTGTAATGTTGAATGCATTGTTGTTTCTTGTTTAAAGTGTTTTCATTTTTGTTGTTTGAAATTTCTTGTGTTTTCAATTTTGTAACTTGTTTTTTGTTATTTGAATTTCTAAATTAGGCTGAAACTTCAAACTAGTTTCTTTTTATTTTTACTTTTTTAGATTACTAATTAGGCTGAATTTTTTTTCATTTTGTGAAATGCAGTGTCAAAATGGCCTCTCATAGTCATGATATCAGTGGAGATGAGATGGAAATTCATTATGAGGGTGCAAGTCTATCAGAGTATGAACTTGAGCATAAGGCAAGTGACCATGGGACTGATCCAGAAGCCCAATCTAGTTATGTTACTAGTGGACCATCTTCTATAGATTGCCCCTCTGAGACATTGACAGAGTTTGCTAAGGGTCCTTATGATCCCAAGTCTCCTCTCAAACAATTTGCAATAAGAGTAGCAACCCCAACGCCAACAAGTGGTGGCACAAGAAAATGGAAATGCATTTTTTGTGCTACAGAATGGTTTGGGAGCATCATTAGAGTTAATGCACACATGCTCTTTTGGACACAATATGGTGTGAGTGCATGTAAATTTTTTATGGATGCTGAAAATGTCAAGTACAGAATTGAGATAATTAAGCTTTGGGGTGTTCCTAGAGATAGTGTTGTTCCAGTGCCTACTACTTTGTCTACTAGGCAACAGGTTCAGGGAATTCAACAGTTACAGGGGCAGTGGCATACTTCTACTTGTGACATGCATCGGAGAGCAAGAACAATGTCAGAGTCAGCTTCAGGACCTTATCCATTCAAAGTTTAGCAAGGGAGGGCAGCAAGAAGGGGAAACGCAAGACAGGAAGTTCAAGTAACCCCATAGTTGATTTGTTTAATGTGCACATGAAGGATCAGATAGAGGATTCCATTGGCAGGTTCTTTGCCAATGCCATACCATTGCATGCAGCTCAATTTCCTTATTATAAGGAGATGATGTCCATGGTGGCGAAGGGGGGGCATCATTTGTGCTACCAGGTGAGCACAAATTGAGGACCACAATCTTGGATAACCAGTATAACAAGGTCAATATTTTGATGGAGCAGATGAAGGCATGCTGGAGAGAGTCTAGATGTAGCATAGTTATGGATGGGTGGACGGACATTAGTCATTGTCCACTCATCAACATCATGGTTACATGCACAGAGGGCCCATACTATCTGAGGGCAGTTGATTGTTCAGGGCATCGCAAAGATGTTGATTTTCAAGTTCACGTCCTTAGGGAGGCTATTGAGGAGGTTGGGCCACAAAATGTGGTCCAAGTAGTGATAAATGTAGCACATACGTGCAGAGCTGCAGGGAAGCTTGTTGAGGCAGCTTATAGACATATTTGGTGGACTTCATGTTTTGTGCATGCCATGAAGAATGCACTAAAGGTCATGGGGAAGATTGACTGGATTAGAGAGGTCAATGATGCGAGAGATGTGCAGATGTTTATCTGCAACCACCACACTTCACATGCACTCTTCAAGAGCTTCGCAAAGGAGTTCTTGAAACCAGTTGAGACTAGATATGCATCATATTAAATTCTCTTGGAGAGAATGCTTGAGTTGCAAGAGCCATTGTAGCTCATGGTTATGACACAAGAATGGAATCGGTGGGCTAAGGCCAAGACAGAGTAGGGGAAGAGGGTTAAGGAAACAGTGAAGAGTGATCAATTTTGAAGTGATACAAAATACATAGTCTCCATCATTACTATCGTTTTCCAGGTGATCAGATATGGTGATGGGGATGCACCTACCCTTGGAGAGGTGTATGAGTGCATCGATGCAAGAGGACCCCACTTTAGCATTCTACAATGAGCACATTGAGCCAATCATTCAACGCAAATGGGACAAGTTGAACACTCCTTTGCACATGGTTGCTTATGCATTGAATCCTAAGTGGTACATGGACAGGCCTAGTAGAGTTAGACCACTTCAGGATGATGAGGTGAAGGTAGGGTTCTTCAGGTGCATTGCTAGGATGTATGATGCTGATACTGCTGGGTAGATTCGCTCTGAGTGGACGGAATTTGCCACTCTTATAGGTAATTGGTAATTCGATATTCTTTATTTACTATTCAAATTTTAGTTTTACTATTCGGTATGTTTAAGTTACTATGTTGAATGTTCAATGGATCTGGTTCATGGTGAATTTTGCTATGTTACAGGTTACTCAGATGTGGCAAAGATGGGTATCATAAGTATGGCATAGAAGCATCCGATTTTGTGGTGGAAATGTCATGGATTATAGAGGTCAAAGATTACCACACTGGTCATTCGATTGCTATCTCAGGCTTCTAGTTCTTCAATTGCAGAGAGGAATTGGTCTACTTATAGCTTCATCCAGTCTATTAAGAGGAACAAACTTGCCTCTAAGAGAGCAGAAAAGCTAGTTGTTGTACACAGTGCAAGACACGCATGTACAAGGAGAGCCCAACAACACGATGGGATGTAAAGCCAAAGGAGCCATCTAAGATTGATGAAAATGAGACTACAACAGACACAAATGTAAGGTTGGTTGGGGTTCCTTTGACGAATCTTGACCGTGAGGAGTCCAGTAGCTCCAATGATGAGGACTTTGGCTTGGGGAATGATTAGAGGCATCCCTTCACTACATTTTGACATGATTTTGTACTCGTTTTGATATCAATCATGATTCATATCATGCTACTCATTGTAATCATCTTTATGATATTTGATAGAAGTGAACTAATATAAATCAAAACGTTCCATTTGCTGATAATTTGAATTTCTATTTGAATGTAAGTAGTTACAACTTACTATTGGGTATGTAATATGACTGTGTTGAATGTTCAATGGTTTTGGTTCATGTTGCAATTTTTCTATTTTCAAGTATTTCAATTTGGTATGCTATAGTACAGCATTTCATAACTAGCATTTCAAGTTCTATATGTGTAGTATACAGCACCCCCCCACCCCATCGTCGTCCCCCCCGTCATCCCGAAATTGAGGCCCTTTGTCCCAGCGTCCCCCAGTGCCCATGTTACACTAGTTATATTTGAATTTGTACAAGGTGGAATGTCAGGCATTCAAGTTCATATAGTCAAATGAAAGTCCATTTGTGTGGAATTCTTGGACTAGGCGTCAAAGCTTTTCCTAGAATGGATGGTGCACTTGTGCCACCAAAGAAAACTTAGCATATATTAATGAGTAGTAGCAAGAAAATGAACTAACAAGCCATACTGCAAATCATACTTTAGTAAAGAGAAGATCAAAAGGCACAAAAGCCCCCTATGCCCCCATCTAACCCTAATGTTGTGGTAGAGAATATGTAATATCTCCAAATTATGAGTATTCAAATTTTGCCCTAAATCTTTGTCAAACAATTAACGTTTAAGAGATACCTTTCACTCTAATTGAAGCCCTGCAGCAAAATTAGGGTTTATTACTTATAATCATAATTCATAGCTAAACTTCTACAACAACAAATAGGATCAAATCATTAGTTTGCTACATTAACATTAAGGTGTCCCAACCATAGAAGTGTGAAGGTAGGGTGATTTAATGAGGTGCCCCAAGAACCTCCTAACTGTTGTGACCTTTTCATACCATCGCCCCATTGCAAATGTGGACCCCCTCTTTTGGCTTGGCAATGGGTAGGTGTCTTGGTGAGCCTTAGTTTAGTGGCAATTTCAAAGTCTCCAACACAATGAGATGAGTTTGAACAATTTTAAGTGCAAGTCAGGTCTACCAGAGAGTCAAGGCAATTGAGAGAAGTGGGGTTGTGAGCAAGAAATCCAACATTTAGTCAAGTCCTAGGTAGGGTTGAGTTTGAGAGACTTGGAGAGATCGTTGCAATAATATAGCCAAAATTATTCATAATTCATTATTGGTCTTCATGGTAGATTACTTGTATTATTTTGGAGTTTTGCATGGTTTCTACATTTCCTCATTTAGAGTAGGATTTTATTTATGTTCAGTAGATGTCAAAGTAGGTGAATGGAAGATGTTATTGAATGGTGAATTTATGGTGAAACTAGTGTGAAGTGTCCATACTTTTTGATACTTGTTGATTGCAAGTATCAATGTAAGGTTAGTCTGGGCCTAATTATAAGCGTTTAACTTCAATTGGAGATGTTAATTTGAATTGCGCCATCTTTGAATATTTGAATGAGTGTTGACAATGTGAAAATCATTCACACATCCTTAGAAGAAAACACCCTCCTTTGTGTAGTCGATTTGGCAATGCAAGGACAGGTTAGAGTTTCACCTCATCATCAATGATCTCTTGCACTGTTCGAGTTAGATTAGATTTTTCAACCCTTTATCCCTTTGCAATTTGTTTGATTAGAAGTTCTTGAAGAGGAGTTGATTTCCATTGACCAAATAGCGTAAGTCCCCAAGTGATGCTGGTCATTACAACTGAGTTAAGTCCACAATTAGGAACCTTGGGGCTGTCTTAGTTGATCACACAATCATATACATTGTTTAGCATCTAAGCTTCCTTATTCAAGAGAAGATTCAATATTTTAGTGTTTCATCCTGCATGTTGAAGTAAACTTGCATCAACACTACCCTAGGCCAAAGAGGGGATATGTCATCCCCCTTGGCCTCATGTGGCCTGTGCCATACATATGAGGTGGACTACCTAGTGTGGGGTCCTACTGCCATTCTCCTTCATCTCACCACTTGTAGCTTGACTTCAAATGATTGAACACCTATTTACCACGGGAAGGTCTATGGGGGTCATTCACAACAAGGTGCCCCAAAAGTCTATCCTTCCTAAACCCAAAGGCAATCCACTTGTCCCCCGTTGGCCCCAAGGAGACACTTCAGTCACAAACATGAGGTGAGGTACTTAGAAGGTGATGTCATCGCCGTTCTCCCAACGGTAATTACCCCTTTCCTCACCATTATTGGTTTTAGCAGTCAGGAACATAATATCTTTTACATTGCCATTATACTATCAATATAACTTTAAATGGACAAATCAGATAATTGTAAAAGACATGAAAATATTGATATATAAATGCATATAAGTCTGAAGTAATCACTTATTATATTCTGAAATCAAACAAGAATAATCATAAAATCATCACAATTATGTATCGAATGATTCTCGTACCCAAAAGCCGATATGTTTGAATTACTCTGCCTTCTTTAATATTTATGTCTACTGATCATCGAATAATTAATATAGACTAATTGAATTGATTGAAGAATTGATTGCAGGTCTATTTGCTTGATTCTTAATTGATGTTTGATGAATGATAAATGATTTCCTTTGATTTGATGAGTTGATATGTTAGTGAATGATGATTGAATGAATGTGGAATTCATAGATTGAGAAATGATGATTGGGTGAGTGTTGATTTGATGTATTGGTGAGTGATGATAGATAAATGATCCTTTATACATTATTGGTGAAAGTGTCAACGCCTTTCATAAGAATTGAGTCACCACTTTCCATTGTGGCCTTTGAGAATGATATATTATTCCCCAACTTTATCTCCCTTGGATGCCCTCCTCAAATGAAACCTTCTCCCTCTTTATATCTTTCAATGTGAGGAAGAGTCACATCTCTTCACCATATCTACCCCTTGCAATGATCACACCCTTTCACATTACCACCCTTGGAAAGGGTCACAACCCTTCATCATTGCTGCCCCTTTGGAAGGTACTTTCTTATTATCTTCCCCTCCTTTCATTAATCCTTCCTTAATTCCTATGCTCCCTTTATGCAGATCAGAATTGTCTTATATCTCAAGTTAGAACTTGTTATGGTTACCTTATGATGATTCCTTCTTCCATGCCTTCCACAAATGACTTTCCCTCCTATTTATATCTTCATGATGGGAGAGTCATAACCTTTCATTATTACAACCTTTCAAGAGAGTCGCAACCCTTCATCCTTTATGCCCTTTAAAAGAGTCATGACCTTTCATAACTACTGCCCTTTGAAAGAGTCGCAAACCCTCATCATTCATGTTTGAAACTGGAGAGCCATCTTCAAAGGCCGCTCAACATCAACAACTCAATGCAAAAAATCTACAATATCCGAAAATCAGATTTGAGCGGGAAAAATTTCAAACTCACAAACCCTCTACTCTTAGCAAGCCAAGGGTTCCACACAAGGCTCGAGCACTTTTGAAAGAAAAGCAGCCCATTTTCGACATTTGTGAAGGAACTCCTCCAGGATCTCCGTCAAGCACGAAGAAAGGTCTTGTCAGGAATAACCAGGGTTTGAATGAAAATGGAAAACTTACATCACTTCAGTTGGATCGATTTACCCGAGCCCCCTTCATTCCAAACAAATCAAAGCAAATCTGGCAAAAGAAGAATCGAGATACACCTCCAGATCCACTAATGGCTTCGATCACTCTTCCGGAAAAGCTGCTGCAGAACCACATTGGTACACTACAACATCTGGCTCTTATAGGTAAACTATCCACTAATACTTTGCCATTTCTAGTTATTAAAGATTGGGCCATGAGCACGTTTCCAGGGATTAAAGAAATTTTCTGTTTAGACTTCGTAAATCAATTTTTTGTTGTTATTTTCCATACAAAAAGTGATAGAGATCGGGTGCATAAATATAAGCATTGGTTCTGTATGGGGTTGGGTCTTTTTACAATGCCATGGATCCCCAATTTTAAACCAGAGCCCAACCTTGCTCGCTTTTTCCCATATTGGATTTCTTTACCTCTTCTGCCATTAGAGTACAAAGAGCTAGAAATATTAGAACACATCGCGAATACTGTGGGAATTTTTATTCGCCATGACTTTATCCCCTTAGAGGAACCTCATCGGGATATTAGAATTCGCATACTGATGGATACCCAGCAAAGCTTTAAACAGAAGATTGCATTAACATCCAAATGGGGAGTTTGGGTTCAGAACATAATAATAAATGACCCAGCCATTGTCCATTCATATCAACACAAACTTGGTCATTTAAACTCTGATTGTCAGTTGGGTCAAACTTGTAACATCAATGTGTGCGTAGACCATAGCTCTGACCCACTACTATGCAAACAACATATCACAATAGCAAAATCCAAGGATCATACTACTAAGTCAACTAATCGAGAAATCAACACATGTTCAGCACCACCAAATGTCTGTATGGAACAGAACATGCATGCAAGAATCTCGGTAATGATCCGGTATATGTTTGATTGTTTGAACTACCTAATTTGGGCGCATCAGTACAAATACAGAATCAGGGGGATGCTGAAATTTAATACTCCCTCGCCCTCGTCTACTGCACATGCCTATAACATTGTTCAACATCTAACATTTTGTGATTCCCCACTTACATTAACTATAAACAATGGAATTCAGGCGGGGGAACAAGCAGAGGACTTAGACAAAGCTTTTTTAGATGGCAGGATAATTGAAAGGGATATTGAGTTGACTGGAAAGATCGCAGATGGAAATAGATCAGGAACAGGTGAAAGTAAAGAGGAATTCCCTGACAAATCAGATCAAATGGGATTACCACTATATGTAACAGAAGATAATTCTATTACTGGTAACCAATGATTTCAAGATTATCTGACACATATCAATATCCCAAACACACATAGGGAGCAGGAGCATTATGAAAAGACATTACTAGAGAATGAAGAATTCCATTCACTTACTGAATTTCTCAGCAATCCTTGTCCATCAGATAATCAAAAATTGGATGATGCATGCCCCTTCCCAGATGCATCAGTCTCGGATCAAGGTCTGGTTATGGTTCCCTCTCTTGAAGAGGCAGAGTATACTCATGTTATGACTTCTGATAATCTTACTAGCCCCATCACACATTGTGTCTTATCAATAGAACAATCCCCTTCTAAATGTGTTCAGGCTTCAAAGACACCAAAATCAAGAGGAAGAAAACCAAAAAACATAAAAATTAAGGAAGAAATAGCAGCTGGCATACAATCCACATTAGACGACACCTTTGTGTCCATCAAGAGATTGACAAG
>MU223568.1:3396472-3425298 GCA_018584345.1 Thuja plicata | reverse complement strand
GATCCAGAACGCAGCAAAGGTTGAGGTGTCATGGCATTACAAAGTTTGGAGTGTGGAGTATGTGGCCAATGTGGGAGTCTACACGTAGAGCTAATGCCCAAAAACTACAGAATTTTAATTCCCTCTCTGGATGATGAACAAGCTCTCCCAACCCAGATCTCAGAAGAAACACTTGAAGGTATGTTTATCCTTCATTCTGCAAACATCAGGGAGGCAATTAAAAATGTCATCGGCCATGAAAATATAGAACCGCGGACCAAGCAATTACTATATCCGTCACAACTAGTTTCAATCTTCTTTTCAAATGCCATGGACCTAATGCAATCAGCTAGTTTACTGGAAGGAATAGCCCGGAATGTTGTGGTTCCCAAATATTGGGATGAAAATAAATTACAGAGAGCCATGCAAAAGTACGACCTATGGAATGGGCAAGCTGTGATAGGCGGTATTTTCACAAGGAATTCACTGTTATCAAATCATGCTGCCATGGTTACATATGATAAAATAAAAAGGGTGTTGGAAGCAATGAGCAGCTACCAAATTAAGGACGCTTTGCAAGTAGTGGGCCGCACATTGGGTATGGCCTCGGAAGAGCCGATTTGTATAAAAGTGGAAGCATTGATTCTGCTGCTCGATAGGTCCAACTTTGCAGAGCCTCCACTTGACCGTTCAACAGTTTCCTCTCCAAACTTGGGTTGCGAAATTCGATGGCCCCAACCCACGGTTGAACACCCACAGCATGTATGGCCGGAGAGTACTCAAGTGTCGGAATGGACTAGTTTTCAACCTCACAACAGGGAAGGATGGGTTGGTCATCAGCAACACAATCAAGATTCGGGTTGGGATGGTCCGCAGGCTCACAACGAAGATGGATGGGGATGGTCATCACGCACTCATTCAGATTTCTCTTCCGGTGATTTCGACCCTATGGAGGAGTAATTAAAGGGATAGCAGCATTTTTGGGTCGGCTTCTAGCATAAATTTTGTATGCAATGACATTAAGGGTTACAAATCACACAGTTTTTGGGATCCTTGTGACTGCTAATGGCTCCTCTATATCTAGGGTTTCACCTGCACGACAATGTTTGAATAGGCATATGCATATCGGTTTTTGGTGAGATCTTCTTCATCGACATTTTGGTCTGTACTTTGGAGGCATGCGGTTCAAATGTTCAAACTTGACAAAATATAAACTCCCGACCCGATGACAGATATTTAATGGGTGCGAGTGCCATAGTTATTTTGAGGGATTAATTTTGCTTTATCCACAATGTAAATGTTAAATTGATATAAGCTGTTGAGCAACTATTGTGGATTCGATTTAGGAGCTTTTTGAGTAAAAATAAATATGTAATAGGTAGGCCTCTAGTATCTTAATATTATTGTACTGAGTAATGAAGTCGGGTTTTCTTACTGGCTCTTTCCCGACTGAGCTCTTGAACCAGTTTTATTATTAATATAATTATATTAGTGGGGACCCCACTTTTGCTTAAAAAAAAAAAAAAAACCCCTCATCATTCATGTCCTTTGAAAGACTCACAACCTTTCTTAATTACCACCTTTTGAGAGAGTCGCAATCCTTCACAACCTTTGCCTTTTGAAGGAGTCACTTCCTTATTCTTTCTTCTCCATTAATTCCCTATTGATTCAACTTCAAACTATGTCATCTCTTTATACTTCTCCTTTAAGTCTGCATAGACTTTCCTTCTCAATTTGCATCAGCATATTCCTTTATATCTGCAAATATTCCTCTTTTATATCTGCATATACTCTCCACACAAATCTGCTACAAACTCTTCTTACAATTATGCCTTCAATCTTTCTTTGATGATCTTCCCTTTTTTTCCTTCTCACTTGCAGATCTGCATATGTAAGTCTGATATAAACTCTTGCTCCCCTCAAATGCACTCAACAACTTCTTAATATATCTTCCCAAGAGGTGCATATTGCACTTTTTAATTGCTCCTTAATTAATCATAATTGCTTCTCGTTATTTCTAATTCAGGTTTATTTGTGAATTCTTCTCCAATTCCAACCTGATTATTTCATATTTGATTTTCCTTGCTCCATCCATGTCTCTTTCCAAATGAAATCTTCTCCCTTTTATATCTTATGTTGACGAAGTCACAACTCTTCACTATGTGACCCTTGACCTTTCATTAAACTTAACTAACTTGTAATTATATTTTATTTTTATTTATTTATTTATATTTTAATTTTTTCTTAATTATTCTTTGCTATTAAATCCCTTTTCAGAAAGGGGAAATTACAGAGCTACCCATTTTTGCCCACTCCTAAGCAACAACCCACCAAATCTTGTAGAAATTTCACTAAAGCCTATAAGAGGTTCATGGGCCAAGACTAGAGTGGTCATTGTTTTTTATTCATGGAAAGATGTTTAAAATATACTCTTGATCAATGTCATAGCAATGTCCCCTAAAAGACAAATATTATTCAAAGTCATGGATTGTGAGGGGTGGTAACGGATCCTCATCACAACCATTGAGGAAGTGAGACCCCATAGTGTTGTTCAAGTCATAACAAAAAATGCAAAGAAACTTAGAGTTGTTGGTCTATTGATTGAGAAACACTATTCCACACATTTTTTGGACACCTTGTGCAATTCACTCTATCAATCTTATGTTTAGAAAAATCGGAAACAATTTTGATTAGATCAAACAATTGTACATAGAGGCTAAGAAGATCCAAATGTTCATCACCAACCACCACATGTTGCAAGACATATATAGAGCATTTTCAGAATTGGAGCTACTAAACATAAGTGAAGCAATATAAAATTTTATGTTGTAGTTTCACTCTAGTTAATTGAAAACTTTTTAGCCTTGAATTGTATATTATAATTCTTCTTAAAAGTCTGTTTTATAATTTTTAATTTTTAAATTATGAATAGATTGTTGAGACTTATTGCACCTCTTAACACAATCATCTTGAGACTTGTGAAGGTTTAAGAGGAACTTTCTCATACCGCCCTTAGCCAAACTTGGTCCTTGTGGAGGCAACAGAGCACTTGGAGGGCAAAACATACAAAGTGGATGATCCTAGATGACTCTTGGTGGAACCATGTGGAGTATCTACTTAGTTTCACCAAGCCCGTTTTTAGTATAATTTGTTATAGTGATGTGAAGAGGGATGGAACGCCTTGACCACCACACTAATTTTCTTGCCTTTACATTAAATCCAAAACACTGTAGTACTGAGAATTTTTTGAGTATTGCCCCATATAGAGTGTAATGTCCCCTTTCCAGTCCTATGGAATTTGGGACTGATTTTTCTAAATTGCAACAGATTTCTTTCTCTAAGCACTTGCAAATACAAGTTAATTGCTGTAAGTTTATGCAAAAATTATATCTTCAACAGACTTGAATGACGATGGTTTCCTTGTTCAATGAATGTGATACAATCTAAAGTCTAAGATAAATCCTGATTATGCCTTATTTTTTCCTCTAGGGATCTGAGATTATGCAAGATCAAGGTTACATAAATATCAATGTATCTAAATAGCGTATATAAATGCTATCCTAGGGTTATACTGTTCTAAATGCTGGCTCGTATGTCTGATGATTATAGTAATTCGAAAATGACGTTGCTCTGATGTGTGGTACTTGTACTTTATGCGTTTAAGGCAGAGAGTCTGATGCTTTCCTCGAGCAATCTCCAAGGGATATGCAGTAGAAAAAGACAAGGAAAGATATATTCTGATATTTAATAATCTGTAATCTGATCTTCTATCCCTCTGAAGTCTGAAGAACTGATTGGACAATTATTGACAAATGAATGAATGAATAAGAAAAAAAACAATCTCCGATGCCCATCGGAAAGATGGTTTGGATAAGCTTTTATATCCTCCAAACAAAGAGGTGGCACCTTTTGGAAAATGATAAGACAACTCTCTTTATGATCGAACTCCTTTGTAACAATTGGTTTGTTGAGAAAACCGATTATGCATAAGTGATATTAAGGATCGTTGTCTTGCAATACCGTTAGTAGTTCCTCTTAATTCTGTTGGTGACTAATCAACCATAATCTCATAGCATAATAGAGTGTAAGCAGTGATGATTATTGTAAGGAATACTTGTCTCTACAGCATTAACATAACTGTTTGATCATCATCGAGTAACTTGTCTCCTTAACAGTGACCAATGCTTAATACATAAAAAGACTGCGACGTTTATCCTTCTTTTTATCCACGGTAATAGTTTTCCTTTGATTTATTATGTTCCCGGGCACATACAGTGGACACCAATAAAGATGACCGATGAAATACTCTATATTTTATCTTCAAATAATATCAACTTTGAAAACCGATAGCTAGCAATTCAAGGTAAGATAAATTTTAGCCAATATGTCTGTCATTGAGTATGATTCCTATCTATCATAGATATTGTTTCTATTATAAAAATTTAGGCACAATAGCATACGGAGGAACTCACAGGCCCAATTTTCAATGACCAGGGATGTGAACGATTGATGCTGATATAGACCGTTCAGGTGCTATCACTAGGTATGCCAATTTGTGCTATACATATATTGAAATGTGGTTTCCTTCAGAACAACCGATTACAATACCACTGTGATATGTTAGTCACCACTATTTGAAGGACTGCGATGGAAACCAAAGTTTATTTACCTCTGCCACTCATACTATAACCCGATGGTATTTCCTCATATTATAATATCTGCCGAACTATGAAATCTCTAATTACTAACCAAGTTTTAGCGATACATATATGGTGAGTTCCTTGTCCTTCATTCACAAGAGCAAAAAAAAGTAAAGATAAATGAAAGGCATTAGAGCAGTAGAATAAAAGGGAACAACAATTTCAAGTGAAGTTGAGGATGACCAACATGTAAGAACAAGAATTAGCAGGATGACAAAAAATAGTGAAATAAATTGCTTGATCAAAAACAAACACAAGTAATACGCATAGGGCAGAATCGAGGTTCTAAAAATGGTTTTCTCATGATAGATTTTCGTCTTCAAAACAAAAAAGGAAGAGTCCTTGAAGAGCTCCACCCAAGCATTTGAAAAATAAGCAATGGCATTGAGGTTTTGCATTTGGGATAGCATAATCATGGCAATTTTCCGCCATGCCTGAAATTTGGCAGTCATTATAATCTCACCCTTCAAGCATAGGCACATGGGCACGGTTCAACAACTTGAAAGTTCTGCAAAAAACATTAAATTGGCTAAGTTAGTCTATTTCTCCATCAAATGCACATTTAGAGTCCCATGGAAATTTTGCCAAAAATTCCACCTAGCTCAAATACATAAAAATTCTGCTTGGGTTGAAGTGTCTAAATTCTATGCCTTAGCACAAGTGAAGGAAGTGTGCCCAAATAGAAAACAAAAGTTTCACCCAATTTACATTAAATGTGGCAACATGAAGTGTCATTCCCACCAACACGCTTTAAGAGTGGCTTTGCCATATAAAGTATTCATCCATGATATTTAAGGAGGTTAAAGTGGTTGTGACATGCACTTAAGATGGTCAAGCCATCTTAAACTTCTTCCAGTGGACTTTAATGACAGTTGAACCATCATAAACCTTCACAAAAATTTGAAAAATCAGCCAATACACTGATGAACTCTACCTATGTTGCAAGTGCAATTTCCCATTGAGTGCAACCTTTGCAAAAGTCGGTCATTCCAAACAAAAAGGTGGCATCAAAACAAGAATAGTTTGCATTGAAAAAAAATCAGTTTCAAAGCATGGAGAGTTCAGTCCTTTGCCTCTACATGAAGATTAAAACAACATTGAGATTGTCGCACCTTTTGAAGGCATTTTTCAGTCGTGTTCTGTTTGCTGGAGTAAATGAGTTTTTACCATTTACCCATGCTTAAGTTTACTTTGGGATTATTTGTTATTAATTATTAGTGCATTTAATAGTTTTGGTAGTTGGTTGTTGGTTACCTACCAGCTCTCTCCTTGCCTTTATAATCAAGGTTTTGTACATTATTTTTTGTATCTCAATATAGTTATATGCTCTAGTGAAATAGCCTTTCATTACTTCTCACATGTGTGTGAAGGTGTGCTTGCCGAATTGTGCTCCTGGGAGGTGGTTTACACCAACATGATATCAAAGCCTTCAATCTGCATCTCCTTCCATTGAGACTTTTCACTTGAGATTTTGAGGTCCTAGGTGGTTAGGTGATAATACTCAGACTCGTATTTTTTGTGGTTTGTTGTTGGTGTCAGCGCTAGCGCCCTACAAACCACATTCTTCATTACTATTGTGTTTGATTGATTTCAAGGTTGGCGGATTGCTGTTTTTTCGGAAGTGTTTATTATTTGTTGCCAGGCACTTTGAAAGTCCATTGGTTGCTTTGTTTGGCCGGACAGGCATTTGAAATTGTAATATCTCACCCCTGATAGGATATTTACTTTTCTAATTTTCACTTGTCTTTGATTTGGGTTTTATGTTTTTCAACTTTTTTGATATATTTGGAATGTTCGATACAGCAATATAATGCAGCAAAATAGAAGATATTGCAATAATTATTTCAACTCAAAAAACTGGACATTACTTAAGGAATATACAGCTGAAAATTCCAAATTTTTACATCAGCTTAGATACTCAGTATTTTCACAAAATATCGACAGCCCAGTTCATAAAATATCCCCTATTATCCAAATCAATAATACCCAGAAAATTTAGGAGTTACAATTCATGAACTTACAACTAAGATATGCCTTGAAACCCTCTGCCATACATGGTTACCAAAATGAAGTATAAAGCAGTCATACAGTAGAAAGAATATCATCAAACCCCATCCAATATATGGCAGCAATTAAATCATCAAAGCCTTGAAATTTTCTGTAGATCATCACTTCCAATCTGCACACTAATGATTCCCACATGCCAATGAAGAAGGCACAACCAACAATGAAGAAATTTAATAATGCTTATCTTCAATAACTTCTCATCTGCTCTAAGTAACCTCTGAAAATGTTGATAAAACAACTTCAATCAAGCACAATGTGACTTATGAGATAAAGCCACCAATTAGCAAACCTCAGATGATCTTTCACACCCTCGAAAAGATTGAATCAAAGAGAAGATGCACTCTCCAAAACCAATTTGCAGCAAAACCCTAGGTCTCACCTCCAAAATGTCAAAGCACAAAGCCAAGTTTTGAAAATGATCAATAATCCATAATGAGTTTGATTTGCTTTTTGAACCCTTTATAAACTTCTCAAGCTGGTCGATCCCTTCTAGAGACACTTAATCATTTAATATCATTTAAAATGATATTAAATGTGTGCACATGACTTTATTAAAATATTTTAATATTTAGCCTCCAGGTTATGACTAATTAATGCACTTTAAAAATCACTTAAATGAGGGTTATGGCCCCATCGCACATAAAGTTACTTTTTATACTTTTTTATTATAATTGCACTTTATTAATAAAGTAATCACTTTATTAATAATTACATAACTCTACAAATAATCATTATTTCTCAATTTCGTCTAAACCTGGAAGTCAGCCATTGTGTCCACTGTACACCCAACTACCTTACTAAAAATAGTAAGGGTCCCTGTCTATCAACCCCTAACTTACTATAAATAGTTAGTTCCTGAATATCTAATCAGCCCAATGATGTCAAGGATAGACACTGCAAACATATCTCGTCCAAGTGTCCTACTATAATTAGAAATCCTGACTTTCCCTTAAATAGTCACTTACTATAGATAGTGTGTCAAACTAAACCAAACGAAGAGCAATCCTGAACACTTCTGACCTCCAGAATGAGAATAAGCCTCCTGCAGTGCCAATTGGGACCCTCTAACCATCAATCTTATCCTATGAGGGCCAATAATAGGCTAATCCAATCATAAACCATATTATCTCAAAAAGGGGACATTATAGAATCCTCTTCATGTTGATTGGCATTTGGAGGCTTTGCGTATCTCAGTGCATTGGCTGGTTTTTTCTCACAGAGTGGCATAATTGTTGTGGCATGTGTTATAATTTGTGATCGGTTTTTTTCTTCATTGGTCGGGCTTTAATCTCATCGGTCTGCATTACTTATTGGCTTGGTGATTTTAACCCGGTCCATATCTATTGACAACTAGCACATCAAAAACCTTCATGGCATTTTGTTTCTACATTGGAGGAACCTTTTTTGGCACAAGAGCTATCGTGTTCAGTGGTTTCTTTATTTTGGAGGCATTTTATGTTAATAGGAAGTGCCTTACATTTCATGGTCATCTCATATTGGGTGCATACCATGTCCTTGTGGTTAACCTGCTTGTAGAGATCCATCGGGGGTCATATTTCTAGTGGCACTCCTTTTGTAAGTTGCATACTATTGTTGTCAAACGATTCATGTTATTGGTTGTAGTGTTTTGGCGATATATGCACCATTATTTTTGGCGCTTCCCAAGCGCATCCGTTTCATTGGCGCCATTACTGCCTACCAGTAGTCCTCTCATAACCCTCATCCTGGATCAGCCTTCATATGCAACATTCTTCCGGGCATTGGTCTATGTTTATTTCTTTGCTCAAATCTAAAGTTCCTACACAACTCATTTGTTTTTCATTGGGCATTTTTTATTAATTTTGAGTGATTCTAAAGTCTCAATTTATTATTTCATGCTAGGGTGCAGCATCTACTATGAAGAGCTTATTGATGGGCCCCCATACGCATCTTTGAGCATTTGCTTAGGACTTTAGTCCAACATTGCCTATGAACTCAATTTTGGGCACTTTATATGTGGCGGTGTTGCTTCTATGTGTTGTGAGTTGTGTGAACTCATACATGTGTGAAGCTTGGTGCGTGAGGCCATTGGAGAAGTTGTGGTGGCAAGGGTTAATCGTCACCTAATAGTCCCAGCAAGACCTTCTTGGCCTATAGAGCCCATTTTTCCATCCAATGCTCATTCGTGGTCATATGGAGCGATCGGGTGCCTGCTGCATTAAGCCACCTAGTGCTTCAAAAGTGCCTATTATAGGCCTTTTTCCATTTTTGCATAACTTTTGCAAAGAGAGGTTGATTTTCCAATCCAAATATTGACGGAAAGCTTTTTTCGTCAACTTCGCGGTACTTCAAATATTTTATTGTTTGATGTCGTTTTTTATCCGTTGAAATTAGATCTTGGTTTTTGCACAATATCATTTTGTTGATCTCTATTCATGATGTGAGAAGTGTATCATTGATGTAATAATGGGTTATGCAACACATCCTTTTATTATCACTTTGACCTAGGATAATTATGAGACATGGGTAAAAGGAATCATCACAGATTGTAGGTGGCTTGATCTCTTGCCTCATCTTTATGGACTCATTCTTGATCCAAAGACACAATGGAAGCAATCACTTTGGGGCAATTGAAATGATCATATCATAGGGTTGATTGGTTGTATATCAATCAAAGCTTCCTCCATGATATCTACCCCAAGTTTAGAGGTATTCAAGGCCCACACATAGTCTAGACCATTATTGAAGAGATTTTAGAAATCCACACTTTCCTCCTTTCCCAAATGATCTTGCTTTAGATTGCCTTCTTCCACTTGATGATGTTGACAATATTCCATTTTATGATTGTGCCTTAGAGGAGTTTGCATATGATGCAGCATTTGAGAGTTATGATGATCCAATGACTCCTTTTGCAGTTCCTACTTCTCCAATTGAGATCACACATTCATCTCTTGCTAGTGATGCATTGCAAGAGGTATCTATTTGTATTCCTGATTGGAATTCCTATTTGCCAGACATTGATTCCTTGTTTGTGGAGACTCACATTTCAAATTTGGAGGACACATTTGAGGGCTTATCTCTCCTATTTGATGATAGTTGTGGTACAATTGTTGTCACTTCATTTTTGTCTTTGGAGCTTGTTCATAAGCAATTTCTATTGGTTCTTTGTTTGTCACCTTCTATTGTGATTAAGTGTGTACCTGACTGGTTTGTGGCATCTTCATCATCCAAGGACTTGGTGACATATGAGCACATTTCAAAGACATCATCATTCTAGATTTGGATTTCGCTTACTACCAAATCCTATCCAGAATAGGAAGTATTCCTGCATTTGTACTTGGTTTATCTTCTTTCCAAGGGGAGAACTGTTGTTTGTAGGCATTGGACTATGCTTTGTCTTCAGGTAGTCACCATTTCTTCAAGACAACATTCATTATTGGGGGGATATCACGTCTCTCTTTTTCTTACCTATGGGGGGGATACATGATGTATGTAGTCATTAGGAGGTATGATTGAGTCCCCATGTATCCATGCATCATTTTGTTGTTTCTTCTCTCTTTTGGAGAACAGTTTTCTCCCACGTGGTTTTCTCCTTTCTCCGCTTGTGAGAGATTTCATTGCATTTGCATTGTAGATGGGTACCTAACATGGATTTGTTGTCAAGACCCACATTGAAACTTGCTCATATTGCATAATAATCTTCTCCCAAAGTTGCACTTAAGGGGGGGTGTTGGAGTAAATGAGTTTTTAACATATACCCATACTTAAGTTTACAAGGGCATTATTAGTTATAAAGTATTAGTGAATTTAATAGTTTTGGTAGTTGGCTGTTGGTTATCTATCGTCTCTCTCCTTGCCTTTACAATCAAGACTTTGTACATTATTTTTTGTATCTCAATATAGTTATCTGCTATGGTGAAATAGTCTTTTATTGCTTCTCTCTTGTGTGTGAAGGTGTGTTTGCAGATTGTGCTCCTAGCAGGTGTTTTACACCAACACTATTTCTAACAAAGGAGTGCCTACTTTTTAGGTGTTTTCATTTTTATTAATTATTTAGCTTAGATTTGCTTTTAGTTCCATATCTTTCCATCTTTTTAGCACCCTTTGAGCATTTCAATTTAATGATTTGTATTCATCTGGGTTGAAACTTTATATTCAAACTAGATGTTTTCTTTGGACTCGTGTCATAGTTGTTATTCCTTTCATAATATCGTTTGCATTGAATAGGTGATCTTTGGTTTAGCCAACTAGAAGGTGTTGTTTGTGTGTCTAGACTAGATGTTTCATCCTTCAATATCTAAAAATCTCATTTGTAAGGCACAACTATTAACAATCTAGTGCTTTCATCTGTAAAAGCATGGATAATTGTTTCCATTTACGCAAAAAACCCTCAAAGAATATTGTAAAGTGTGCATATCTAGATGTTTAGCTTAGGCTTACTTTTGTTCTCAAGGAGCTTCCCCTCCAAATTTGTAGAGATATTTTACCTCGCATGCTTATTCGTCTTATGTTGTCTTGCAAAAGACAAATTAATTCATTAATAGTTTTTGGCAACTCCACTAGGGAACAAGATACAATCATAGCTACAAGACTTGGACTCGGCAATTTGATTTTGACTTGGCTTTAGACTCGACCCCTGGACTCTGCAAAGCCTGGACAAATCGAAAAAACCATGAAATAAAGATAATTTTAAGGAATTAATACTTGTTTTATGCACCCTTAGCTACAAAAACTTCAAAGACACAAAATCAAATATAAGTTATTTTGACCATATACACAAGTGTACATCAATCACACAAGTATAAGAATGAATTTTTAATTTTAGTTGAAGGAAACAACATTGTTAGATATCTAAATTTAAAATAATAAATGTCATCAAATGTATAAAAATCACATTGTAAAGAGTCTAAATTTAATTCATTTGAAATTCATCTCTGTCCTTGTCTTGTATTAAGTTGACCAATATAAATAACCTGATTTTATTTTCAAATAAAGTCGGCCCAATATTTGATATAAATATTTGTTTTGCCTTGCATAAACATAGGCGTAGACTATGGAGGTCTGCTAGGTCGGCTGGTATTGGCAAAATGAAGTTTGGTATAAACTTGATTAATATGAATAACATTTTTTAAGCAAAAACTATATCCTCCATTTGGGTACTAATACAAGGAGGTCAGCCACTATGTTATTACTATTTTTGGCCATCATAGATGACCTTCAGTCTCTATCATTGATTTACACTGATTTTTCTCCATGCCTTTGACATCAATGACAATATGCCAACAATCTCAGACAATGAATTCCTTCTTGACATGATTATTGGACTGTGAGATCTTTGACATCGATTAGGTCTTTGGCCAATCTGTTTCACATCAATGACAATGTTTCTTCTCACGTTTGGCATCAATGACAACTTCTAACACCGCAATCATTCTATTATTGCTGCACAAGCATTTTCCTATCACAATTTTCATTCAATGCAAACAATCTAGCGGATACTAATTCTATTGAGGAATACTACAAATTTGTCAAATTGTCTTCAAATTGATACCAAAGCATCATATAGGGTGTCCTTACTGTCTCTGTCTTTGCTCAAGTGTTTATTGTGGATTAACGTAATGTGACTTGTAACACCTACTTAATGAGGGCCTATTTGAATTTTGTGTTGCACATTGGAATCTTATGCCAACGAAAAAATGACATCTATGAGATTACTAGTCCCAAGGAGGTTCATAGTAAGGCCTTAAAGACTTTCAAAGCTTAAATCTTACCACACCCTTCAAGAGAATCATTTACAAGTTTCACAAGTGCCCAATTCCACAGCAAAATCACAGAAGCAATCATTAATATTGGACCAACGATCTTTATCTCATGTGCAATAGACGATGTACTTTGTTTTTGGCCGATGCCAAGATACCACATCATCTTCCTCTAAAAATATCAATACTTCAACATTGAGTGGGGGGGAGGAGAGAAGGAAGGCAATTCAGGAAGTTGGAAGAACAAGAGCCCAAAATATCATAGTGCACATCAAATAGAAAATCAGCTTCTAATATTGTATTTTGAGCAGCCACAGCTTGTTTATACCTATTTTTTTAATCGTAATTGAAGAATGGAGTCTGATTTTGATTGTAAGTCCTAGTTGCGAAGTCTATTGATGTGATTTTAAGCTTTGAAGCAATAAAGTGTCGTTCCACATATTTCTTGTGTGATATGAATTTTGTAAGTGTTTAAATTTTGTTGTGTGATTTTTGAAGAAGATTTCTATTAGGCTGCATGGTTGGAGAATCCTTAATCTGATCCTCCATCCATGACTAAACTATTAACAAGTGTCATTGTAAGAAATTGTGTAAAATTCTTAAAATATGTATGAATCACTATACAACGGGACATAATTGGGATGCCTACACCTTCTATTTGACTGATCTCGAACATTTTTATGCCTAAGAAGCTAATTGCTGCAATCATGCAGCTTGATAGGAGCCTTTGATGTGCAAATTTCTTACAAATACAAAGACTTTCTATATCAATAGTACCAATGTAATGAAATGGACTCCTCTTAATAAAAAATTCAATATTCAATTAGCTAAGTAGAACTAAATCAGTTTGAACTTTACGCTTTGATATTCTCCAGTGCACAAAATACATTTAAAATTATAGTACCAAGAATTGTCTGAACATGGAACCCCTCTTCCTCAAAAACATAAGTTTCAATCTACTTTGCCTTACTCACCAACTCGAAATCAAAATCAAAATAAAGATGGTCAAAATATTCATAGACCAGCACAAGAGGATGTGCATTGAAATTTCGACAACTGAGAAAATTGATGAATCCATAGTTAAAGGTCTACATTATCTGGGAATGCATCTCCGGGTCTAAAAACCTCGTCCCCATACCGAAGACATCCCGGCGACACAGGGACGGCAAGGGGACATCCCTTAGACGTCCCCAATCTGCAGATTTTTGCCGGAAACATTCCGGAAACTTGAGGATGGTGTTGTCTAGCGCCGGGGAAGTCCGGTTGTTTCTAGGATAGTCAGAGGACATCTAGGATGTCCTCTGTTGTCCCATGGATGGCCGAACGTCCCCGGCTAGGCAGCCATTTTAAAAAAACTCACTTAAATTAAGAAAATAAAAAATATTCTTTATGAGTATTGACAATGAATTGCTTTGGGCTGCATGTAACAGTAGAATGAGTAGGTCAGTTGTAAAATGAACCAGAGTGTGACTACAATCCATAGAAAGAAAGCATCTAACTGTAAAATAAGAGCATTCAAATATAGTTCTTTTCTGAGAATTGGCAAACATGCAACTGCATACAGCTGTAGATGTAGAATGAACAAAAGTATGACTGCATACAACTGTAGAATGAAAGCATACAACTGAAGACAAAGCGGAAAGTTATGAAATGAAAACATACAGCTCTGGAATAATAGAACATAGCTGTAACTATTTTTGGCCAAAGAAATGGCATATGACTGCACACAATTGTTGAATGATGATGTGCAAATAGTTTAGTGGGATCACTTATTAATCATTATTTATTAATAATGTCTTGACAATGAATTCTAATTTCTAAATTATGAATGCATATTGAGTATTGACAATGAATTCTGATTCCTGAGCACAAATATTATATGTTAAGGTTCTATGATGTATATATGCATGCTTTATCCATGTTTTCATATGAATATAATGTATTTATGCATGTTTTTGTATGAACATTTCAAATTTCCCTAGATATTTTAAATTTTCCCTATATTTATATAGCTGTCCCCTAGCCATCCCCAAAATTGGCAAAAAGAAATTGGCATCCCATAAACCCATCCCCTGCCGTCCCCGTCCCGGAAACTTGGGGTAACCTTGTTAAAGGTTGATTATATTTTCTCCAACAACCGCCATGGAGGAAAGACAACTTCTGCTAATGCTCCACATTTGTAAATGGTCATAACTAGAATCCGCAATGTTCGTTGGGGACAGATTTTTCTAGGCTTTGGAATTGTTCCTCAAAATGGGGACACTCCAAGAGTGGCGAGACAAGGACAAAATGTCCCTTCACCATTCCCCGCATTCAAACTACCATAGCCCCTGTCCACAGCCTGCCCCCCGTTTGCAGCTTTGCCAACTTGTGGAAACCTTCATAAAACTCTTGTAATCTTCAAAACCTCAAGGGATTCTCTTTCTAGGTTCCATTTTTTCTACCAAGGAGAACTTATTGAGATCATAGCAACTTACACCTACTTCGAAGTACAGTTTATTTTGACAATATTCAATTTCAATCTGTCTTTCCAATTGCATATTTACAAAGATTTGCTCCTGTCTGAAAGTGCTAATGTTTTTGAAAACATTTCTAGGATATTCTTTCAAAGATGTCATTATTCAATGTAGCCATTAGGCCTAAAGTTCAATGTGTGATTTGTCACAAACAAATCACACATCATTCCATTGTCTATTTTGAGTTTACCAACCTTTTTCACCCAAATCCTTGAGAGTATCTTTAGGGTTACTTTCTATGTTCATGTATCCTAGACCTTGGGTGACTCAAGCTTACATTTAGAGAGGTACCCAAGTTTGGCCCTCTGATCTTCTCTATTGTCAACTTCCTCCATTTAGGTACTTCTTAGATGCCCTCACTACCCACCAACCTCTTCTTGAAGGACGTCATCAAAACGAAGGTTTTAATCATCAATACAAGCCAGCTTCCTTCCTGATGATGACTGCTTTCCTGCATGCATTTGCTCACTATAGCACTGTGTTGAACATGCAAAAAAAGGTATGCCACCTTTATTGTGTTAATAAAGTAAAGAAATACAGGGCTGCATTATGTCAGTCAATTAAAATGGATGTACTTGGTGCCATGAAGTTATGAACTTTGATGTTATATAGATGAATCATGGTTTATGTTTAAAACGTTGAATTCAATCCATAGTAGATACACTTCAAGCTTGGTACCTCTTTATATCATGGATTCCCTATGTTTTTAACCCTCATGAGATCAATAATAAATAACTCTTTGCAATAATTTAACCAAGTTTTCAATTTAAAACATATGTTTATCAAATAACATAATAAAATAAATGCAAATATTAGCATACCATGTTGATTAACCAGGGGACACAAAAGCTGAGACAATAACAATGTTGTAGCATACGTCCATTTGGATAGCCAGTGTATTCTTCAAAGTCTTCCTGATTTAAACAGCAACAGAAAGCACCCATGCTTCACTTTTCCAGATGCTACAAGTCCCCACTATAAGAAATGATTCAATGTTCATGCAATGCTGGTTGGCACCCTTTTCCTGACAGCAGCAAAAGTCCCAGCTGCAGATTATATCATAACGAACCAGAAAATAAATTAAATTTCTTGGAGAGCGGAATTAACAAATACAGCTTCTTAATTATAACATCTGCCCAAGGACCTTCCAGTCTGGTATCAAATACAGGAATACAGCTTCAACTCTATCAAATTCTTCCGTTGTCACAAAAGAAAGCAATGATGCTCATTAATCCCAAAACCCAATAGAAGACCTAAGAGCCAGAACCGTATTTTGCTGCTAGGATTTCCACATCCATCTTTATCCAGTGTCCGCCAAAGACAATTTGCTGAAAATTATTATTTATATAGTCTTTAATTGATAGCAATATTTTCAATCTTAAAAACCTATTAGTAATTAAAAAAATAAAATGTACATTTCTTTCCCTTCTGACAAAAATTATATCTAAAGTACCCAAAGCCATCACATATCTAAAGTTATGGACCAGACAACCAAAAAATTTCTAATGGTTTGTGAGTTGGAACTCTCAGAAGATCATGCGCCCAATTCCTATCCCATATCGATTAAATAGATAATGTCCCATCCATCAACAAACCTACATATTTAGACTGAAGGGCTCGTCAAAAGTTAGATACAAGATTATTTACACCACCAAAATTTATTCCTGGTAAACTTTAAGAACCCTTTACTGTGGAAAAACATATTTTAAACACAAAATGTCCAATACAAACTCAAAGATTTTAATACCCTCACACAGAAAATACATTTTGTACTGAGCAAGATAGGGTTAAAGAACATTGAGAAATTGGAACAAAGAAAATTAGGCCTCTGTTAACCTAAAAACACGGGTGTCCTCTGGCATGGCTTAACAAAGCATATCCAAAGGAAAAAAAGATATGCAGTGGGAAAAACATAGCTAATTGCTTTAAAAATCTGAAAGCAAGATTACATGACATCTCATTTCATTGTATATTAAGTCCAAATGGTCTGTAATGGGATGTAAATCTCTAAATTTCCTCTATCAAAAACTATTTTCAGAATTTCATCTGGATTTATATTAATAAATTTATCTTATCTTATCTTATCTAGGATTAAATGGAGGCACGCCCCGTGCCTCCAGTATAATTATGATTTCAAATGCATGCCATGAAAGCGCATCATGATTATTACGATATGTTTGAAGATTTGAACCTTCTCAGGTAAGATTACCGCACAAAAGCAATTAATGGATCCTACCCAGCTATAATCAATCTGGACACATGGGTAATCATCCAACGGTCTAAATTCTGAGCTAGTAACTGCAACTCATATAGAGTTAGGTTAATCCAAGAACCTTCTAGTAAATCAGGCTAGTTATTAAAAGGCATTTTAATAGAATAATTTTCACTGGCCTCTGCAGATATAGGTATAACATTTTACAGAGCAAGTGAAATATGGCCATGGATACTCCCATCCATCTCAGAGCCAAGAATGGACAATTGGCCTTTTGGGGTGAAGTTTGGAAAGGACAGCTGAAGCACATATTGGGAATTCCCTCACAGCCTGGTAATGAGGGCCATTCTTCACATAATTGGAAGTGATTTTGTTTATTCGGAGGATAGATATAAGGTCAATACCAACATACCTGCAATGTTTATAGCCTCAGCTCTGCAAGTCGAAGGAGACAAAGATACCATAGAAGCATTATGTCGCAAAATTTTCATCAAAGAAATCTTGGGCTGGCTTGATACAGTCCTAATGAATATTGACAAAGAACTCACTATTCAGAAGCCGAGACACTATAATATGCTGATCATTAGAGGAATGCCACCAACAAGGAAGCCAATTCTGAAAATTGAAGACATGGGCTTTTTCAAGCAAGGAGGCCAGTCATCTACAGGAATGTAGATTTTCTCCTGAAATCAATGCAGATTAAAAGGAATGGAGAAGGCAATTGGCTCGAGAGCTGTGTGAGAAGATGGGGTAGATTTAGTGAGGAAGAAGATAGGCCAGAGGATGTGGCAAAATTGCATGCCAAGAAAGGACACAAGGACCCTGGCCAGAGCTCGAATACCCCTGGCTCAAGTTGAGCTGTTTGGGAGAAGAAAGGCAAAAAATGAAAACTATAGGATAAAGTAGAATTACAAAATTTTTTTACGTTTTAGAAAGTCTTTTAGGCAACTATCTATAGAATAGATGATAATGGCATTGGGCAGGAAAGCCCATTTTGTAAGTTCTCCTCTGGTCAGTATGTTAGGTAAATTTCAAATACTGTAAGGAAGACTTTACTCTGTTTTGAAGGGATATAGCCCTAAATCAATCGTTCCTACGTGAATAGGGAATATTTTGGCTTGATTAATTATGGGATGGAGTTTTGCTACAGCTACAATGTAAAAGTTAAGGAAGTAATATAAATGAAAAGTTTATATATATTGTGTATATGATTAAAATTGAAATTTTGGCTTCTTGAGGTTGCTAAATTAAGGGCGTTGAGTCAGTATAAGTTGAAGGGTTAATAATAATAAAGGGAAAGAGGAATGGAAATTAGCTCTGTATAATTGTGAGACACAAGACTGTGTCAGCTCAGAATGTTTTTTTTCAACAACTAATTAATAAGTGATTCAATGGATGCTCGAACTGTTATATGAAAGTATGGCTGTCTCGTTCATATGTTTTTAAAACAATGTATCTTTTAGTAAAGGTTACTATAGGAATAGCAATCTACATTCTAGGCGTAGGTTGAGTATTATTAGCATGTATAGAGGGATTATGGTTTTGCAGCCATCTGGGGGATAATGTGGATGTTTTGACAGCCCAGATATTCGCAGGGTAGTTATATCATGAATTTAAATCTGGTCATGGCATGAGGAAGATACAGATATTTTAGCATGAAAAGACAGACAATAAGATATAAATCTCAAACTCTTTCCTAAAACCATCGTCTTGTCTTATGAAATGTTGTTCAGTTGGTATAAGAACATTAAAACTGCACAAGATGGTTTTTTCCCAGTTAAAGACAGTCAAGGCAAATTAGTCTTGAGCTTGAGATATAATTAAAACAGGTACATCTATAGACATAAGATGAATTAACGAGGGGTGGATGTAATATCATGGCCCGAGAAACCTAAGCATTTGTACCTGTCATGGTTAGCCCAATCAGAATGTAGTAGGTAAGAAAGTTTGTGCTTTTGCCGGAAAATTCAAGGATTAAGGTAGTTAAGGGATGCTCTAAAAGAGTAATCTGGTAATGAAATGAATAAAGTAATGTCTATATCACTTTTGGCTATGGCCTTTTACCTATCAAAATATATATATATATATACCACTAAGTTTGTCTTCAAAATGCATTTGCCCTTTTCTCTTCTGCTCTCTTGAACAGCAAAGATTATTTTCAACAGTAATCACAGTCGAACCACGTTGAAATAGATCATTTGAATCACATAAAAAAACGCCTTTTAACAATGCTCATGAGGGATGAATTCATGTGAACCACTAAAGCAGCATGAGTCAATGTAGATTGTCTCGAAGGCTGTCTCGAAGGCTGGAAACAACACAGCTGAATCCTCAAAAATCATATCACATAATTCTTACATTGGCTTTTCAGGTATTATTGAGGAAAGTAGAGTAAACCAGTTACATGTCAGACAATCACATGCACATCACTGTTATAAGTAGAAATTTGAAAAAATTCAGAGCAAATACTGCATTTGCAAGAATTATGTTTCTGATTGTCTGACCAAAGCATTACCTAATGCACAAATAAATAGAAAATGCAAATGCTTCTATTTCTTTAAAATGTGCTGTCAGGTTTAGGGGCAATTTAAGAACGCCTACATTTATTTTAAGTCTCACAATACCAGCAGATCATTTTTTCAATGTTAAGTTATTTTGATTAAAGCGGAAAATTTCTTCTTTTTTTTTTGATCGGTCGAAAATTTCTTCTATTGCCAACAATACATTGTTAATTAATTTTTCTGAGCTTCAAAAATTGTTTGTTTTTATAAAGAAAAGTTTAATATATTAAAAAAAAATCATAGATTACAGAAAACCTGCTTAAGCACATGGTTGTAGTGAACGATTACCACCGCCAAGCTGAAGGTGCCTTAAAAGTAAAAAAGACCTATCAAAGACAAAGATACATTTCCAATTAAACAAAATCGAAATTCGCAACTGATACATGATTAAAGTAATAAAGACTAAGATAGATTCAAAAAGAATCAAAGCAGACTTGAAGAGCCACATATCCAATCAAGCAAAATCGGACTTCACAAGCAATTCGAAATTACCATAGGCTGATATAGTATAAAAATAATAAAGACTATTATAAATTCAGAAAAGAATCAGAACAGGCTCACAGAGCCACACAACCTCAGCGGTTGTTTCTGGTAATACTGCAATTCTCACTTTGCTGTGGGAGGACAGCAGGCATTTGACCTTCTCAGTGCCAACCCATATCACTTTGCAGTGTCTTTTATTGTGTCCACTTTAGCTGGGACTTAAATGATGATTCAGATGATGCTGCAAACTAATTGTTCAATCGATTGCCCTTCCATCCACCCAGTAGCCATACAAACAATATTAATAGGCACTCGGGCTCAAATGTTTGTTCTTCTCAACAAGAAATGGTTTGTCCTTGTCAACAAAAAATTGTCGAGGGAAAATGTAGCATTTCTTTGGTTCCCTTCAACAAAAGAAGGTATGTGTGAATGTATAGCAAATGAAAACAAATGCACCCGTGGGCAGAGATAATTGTGAGTGAACTGTAGTTGGGGATTCTTCTGCTCTCTTGAGAAACTATTTATTTTGAATATAGCATTAGGAAATTATCAAAGGTTTTAAATAATTTTAGAGAGGCCATAAACATCAGACAAATAAAATAAAATACAGTTGATTACAGTCGATGGCAGAAGACTCAAAGACAATGATATTATGTCGCCTTTCTAATCAAGCAGTGTGATGGACCGTTAGCCTATTCAGCAGGTTCCACTAGGCTAATGAGTTAGGCTTAGGAAACTCATGATGACAGTTCGATCCAGCAATTTGGCAGTGGCAGATGTTTGTTTGAGCTCCAATGGTTGAGATGTGTGTAACACCCTTTTTTGGAGTGGTTTTGGTTGGGTACTCCAATACTTACTATTTTTAGCAAGTCAATTTGGGGCACCGACTAAGCCACTTGTCAGTGTTACCATTTTTAGATATGTCAATGGATGATAAATTATCAAGTTATAAAGTTAATAAGTTATAATAGCCCATCTGTGAGCATTTTATTGTTATTATAATTTATTTTAAACAGGACTATTTGAATGCCCAATTAATAAAGTTAAGTGCAAATATTTTAAAAGGGCCTCTTCTTGGGGTTTCGGCTCCCACTTTGAAGACGCAAGGAATTTAAAATAAAAATTATATGCAACCAAGGCTGGGCGTGGGATTTTGGAGACTATAGAAGTGGAGTTTGGGAGCTTATTTCTACATGTTGGATTTGATATTTTGATATTCTACTTTGCTGGTTGAACTTGTTCTACCTGTGGGTTTGTGAGGACAAAATCCCTCACAAGCAACATCTTCCATGTTGGTGAGAGACCCATTCTGGAGGATTAGTGGTGATTTCATACAAAGATCACAGTTGGACTTCATTGAGATTTAATATTTCAGTTTGCAGAGCTTATTGTTTATCAGACTTTTTGAGGGCTGATTTGGAGGTGTTTTGAGGAGATTTATTGTTCCTTTCACCTTCCATAGCTGGTCATACCTGTTTGGGGACGTGAGACTTCCAGTGGTGCCTGGCACTAGGACTTTGGTGAAGGTTATTGCTGCTTGGGTGGCTTCTTGGGTTGGAAGGTGCATTTTATGACATTCATGTCAGTTTAGAGATTGCAGCGTCCCATTTTGTGGCATTGCTGAGCTGGTTGCTATTGTAGTTGAGTTTCAAAGTCAATCATATTTTTTGGGTATGTTTGTAATAGCTTTGTAATGTAATTTCATGAGCTGGCTTTGATATTTTGATATTCTAATTTGCTGGTTGAACTTATTCTACCTGTGGGTTTGTGAGGACAAAATCCCTCACAAGCAACATCTTCCATGTTGGTGAGAGACCCATTCTGGAGGATTAGTGGTGATTATAGTTGGACTTCATTGATATTTAATATTTCAGTTTGCAGAGCTTATTGTTTATCAGACTTTTTGAGGGCTGATTTGGAGGGGTTTTTTGAGGAGATTTATTGTTCCTTTCATCTTCCATAGCTGGTCGTACAAGCTCCTTGGCTGGCCATACCTGTTTGGGGACGTGAGACTTCCAGTAGAGCCTGGCACTAGGGCTTTGGTGAAGGTTATTGCTGCTTGGGTGGCTTCTTGGGTTGGAAGGTGCATTTTATGACATTCATGTCAGTTTAGAGATTGCAGCATCCCATTTTGTGCCATTGCTGAGCTAGTTGCTATTGTAATTGAGTTTAAAAGTCAATCATATTTTTTCAGTATGTTTGTAATAGCTTTGTAATGTAATTTCATGAGCTGGCTTTGATATTTTGATACTCTACTTTGCTGGTTGAACTTGTTGTACCTGTGGGTTTGTGAGGAAAAAATCCCTCACAAGCAACATCTTCCATGTTGGTGAGAGACCCATTCTGGAGGATTAGTGGTGATTTCATACAAAGATCATAGTTGGACTTCATTGAGATTTAATATTTCAGTTTGCAGAGCTTATTGTTTATCAGACTTTTTGAGGGCCGATTTGGAGGGGTTTTAAGGAGATTTATTGTTCCTTTCTTCTTCCATAGCTGGTCGTACAAGCTCCTTGGCTAGCCATACCTGTTTGGGGACGTGAGACTTCCAGTGGTGCCTGGCGCTAGGGCTTTGGTGAAGGTTATTGCTGCTTGGGTGGCTTCTTGGGTTGGAAGATTCATTTTATGACATTCATGTCAGTTTAGAGATTGCAGCGTCCCATTTTGTGGCATTGCTGAGCTGGTTGCTATTGTAGTTGAGTTTCAAAGTCAATAATATTTTTTGGGTATGTTTGTAGTAGATTTGTAATGTAATTTCATGAACTGGCTTGCTCATATTTTCATGATATATTGTATCTACAGTTGAATTAAATCTGGGTTAGTTCAGCTTTGTAGGTTTCATGAATATTATCATTTTCTGAGTTATTTAATTGCTGCAAATATTTCCATTATCAAACAAATATTCTGCACGTCTCTCTCTTCTATAAACAATTGCAAAACAGAAACCAAACAAAAAAAACAAGGGTGCATACTACAAGAAACATACTGCAATCGGTCACTCAAAAACAGAAACACGTTGGAGAAATTGATGCCAATCTTTATTTTCAAATGTTCTCAAACTGCGAACTCATTTTTTGAGTTAAAAAAGCCAATTGGCAAATATAAGCCACTCAAATTATCTGAATTATTTTAATGAAAGTGGTCAAAATATGTGATGCTTTTTAGGGATTCAGCTGCATAAGATTGAGTCAATCTAAAATGGCCCATACTAGTTGTCAGGGAACTCTGCACAATTTAGGTTTGTGTTAACCACTCTCAATCTAGTTTTGAATTAACCACTATTTATGAATTATAATTAGATATAGATTGACTCAAAGCATGTAGGCGAATCAAAGCGTGCAGGCGAATCCAAAAATATCATCTCATAATTATCCCAGTTAGTTTTTAAGAGAATTCCTAAAAAACTAAGGCAACTGATGGATAAATTAATGTAAATCAGGAAGAATTAGAAAAATTGACCTCTAAATTCTACAAGTTATGCATAAATAAACAAGACTTCATACAATTGATGGCTAAATTCAAAAAAATACATAAATGAACATGAATCCAAAGTAATACTTTTAATTGGATGAGCTAGAATCTAACGTAAGACCTCCCATTTGTTGTTGGGATGCTCTACCATTAAACTACCAACCTATCTAGAGACTGGTCCATTTATGGTTAAAGTGTAGCTCATTTTTCATCATCCCCCTTGTGCGCTAACACGAGACTCCTAAACTGGCCTGGCTTTGCTGACCTAGCCAAGATTAACTTTTTATGGACCTGTTAAGAGTGAAACGAAAGACCACCTATTTGTTGCTGTGTGCTCTACCACTAAGTTACCCGCCCACTTTGTGACAGGTCCGTCTATAATTCGTATGTAACTCATTTTCCAACACAATTGAGTGCTAAATTAAAAAATAAATGGATAAGCAAGGATTCCGACAATTGACCACTAAATTATAAAAACTGAAGGAGAATTCAGACAATCGACCGGTAAATTCAATAAATTACACATAATTCAGCAAATGTGCAGGCAATCGACAATGAAATTCCAAAATTATACATGAAGCAATAAGAATAAACCAAACGACCTCAAAGTTCTAACCAAATGCGCCACTCTTACCATTACCTTTAACCGCGGAATAAATTTAACTGAATTCGACACGGCCTACAATGCAATTCCAAATCTCTGCTAGACGCACCAACAATGCGTCAACTCAAATTCAAATTCCTCCACATTGACGAACACCGTCCTAAAATCATAAGCATCAATTGAAAGAGGAGGGAAATGGGGCTTCAGAAGCCCACATTACGGCCAAAAAGCCATGCGATGAGGTACAATTCGGGCAGGATTCGAAAGCTCCAAAGAGAACAATGCCTGAATTTCCTAGACAGATAAAGAAGGCTTCTTGCAGGGAATTTGCCGCGAAATGTTAAGGGAACCCCTGCAATAACGTAATAGTCATGATCCAGATTGAAAGAAAATCAATACAGGACAGCAAATTGGCTCCTTCCTTGATCGCCGTAAAAAGGAGAAAAATGGCAGTAAATTGGAAGAATCAGAGACCAGCTGTTCGCCATTGCCGAATTTCGCAGCAACGTCTGTGGACGCCAATGTTTGTTGCGATTCAATTTAGTTTGACGTGGGGTTAATTTTTTCGCCGGAGGTTTTACATTGATTGATAAGTTATAGCGAATTAATCGAATTTAAATTGTCTGGCCTGCACGGTGGCGGGTCCCACGTGGAATTCGAAAAAGTGACCACTGAATTAAATGTGGCCGTTGCTTTCGTGGAAAATGGTATTAATTATTTATTGCATTTAATTGGAGACAGCAATTTCAAGGCATCCCTCGAGTATTTTATTATTATATTTTTATTAAATTATTGTTGGGTGCGATTTTATTCGTTGCTTATGTGGCAGTTTGTCTTTAGGAATAGGCTTGCATTGTATAAGATTCACTTGTTGGAGGATTCTCATAGGGTGAATGTATTAGGTACTAAAAGATTCTAAATATATTAAAGAGTTTAATAATGGTGAAATTTTTATTTTATGTTATTATTTATAATTTTATTTTGTGTTTAATATTTGAGAAATGTTTAATATATAAATAGTAAGAAATGGTATTTTTATGTTTAATTTATTCATCTTTTTTTTTTTTTTTTATCTTTTGCGTATATATATAAATATAGTTAATTTTTATTTTATATGTGTGTTTGTCATATTTATCCATACATATCATCATATTATAGTTGTTTTCTATTTTGATCACACTATTTTGTCTACTCACAATTTTAAAAAAAAATTGGTTGGACGACTCTTCTTTTTAACTCCAAAAATTCAAGTTTTGGCTAACTAGACCCTTTTATTTTCTTGCTCAAAAGAATATGTAATATGAAAGACACATCTTGTGAAATTTAGTGATATATGTTCGCATTCAATACATTTGTTTACACACCTTCTAATCATTGATGAATCCAAGCATTATCAAGCACACTTAAGGAAATGTTTAAGTTTGGTGCCCTAAAAGAAAACTAGATGTGTAAGAGCGTTCTAGAAGTGTATGCATGTCTAAAGAATTTTGTTCTTTGATTATTTACACACATTTCCACAAGTTGGCATGGGAGAATGCACATGTCCCTTAACAACATGATGATAAACCTACTACGGTGTTTATAAATAGCTCCATTTTTAAATATTAGAAAGGAGTAGAGTGATTGAATAGCAAGTAGGAAAACTACAAAAGAGAATCATACATCCTACGAGGTCAAGTTGGAATGTAGAGAAAAAGTCCACAATCATGAATCCAACCTAAATCGCTAAACTTAACCCCAAACAAAGTAAACTTCTAATGTAAGACCCCAAGCATTTTTCCAACAAAGAGATCACATTTCTAAGGAAGAGATAAAGCACATACTAGAATACTCTCAAAAGAACACTCATTCTTCAACCATAGAGCTAAGGCTCCCTTGAGTCCAACTAGAGAAAGGAAGAAATTCACTATCTATTGGCTCTAGCAAAGATAAAAGAACGAGCGTATGTGTGACAGGCTATTTGAGTTGATGAAGATTCCAATCTATGGGCTGAGATATCATAATGAAGTCATCGTCCTTCAGTTAGAAGTGCTTGAAGGGTTTATGTTTATGTTATACTAGTGGCAATCTCAGGATCTTCATTAAGTCTTGAACATATACATTTTCATTAATTTTTAGAAAAAACAACCTTGTCTCTATATTTTATTTTTATTTTCTTGTCAAAAAAATCACAAAACACCAAAAAAAATCAAAATTTTGAAAAAATCCAACAAAAAATTGAAAAAATTGCAAAAATTGGCCAAAACATAGAGATGTGCATTTGTTTAAATTCGTTGTGCATTTATTGTAATTTTTTGTGCATTTGTTAGTGTCATTTCTATGCATTTGGCTCTCTTTTCTATGAATTTATCACAAATTATTGCGCATATTGCATTTTCTATTTTGGTGGGGTGGCACAAAAACTTTGAGCTCAGTTTTGAAGGTCTTAGAGGCTCTGAAAAGGGGTCAAAATTTGATCGACTAGTGCTTCGTGAGCCTAGAACATTAAGCGCTTAATGACATTTCTGAAATGGGGTCATAATAACCAATCAACTCAATGGTTCACAAGTTATGGTTTTCGGAAGTTGGGCCTTCAGGACTCAAGTTTCAATACAAAAGGATTAGCTAGAAAAATCACTTAAGGCGGAGAATTGAACTATTGGACGCCAAAAATGGGAAAATCTCACTTTCTAGAATATTCTAAGGTGGTTAATTGTGCTACTTATCCAGGGTTGAAGGGGGATTTTAGGGTTCAGTTCCGGCAATGTAGATTGTGACTTTGTCTTGTAGATTATTGTAATGAAAATGCTCATGTGGCATTAGTATGTTACTTTTCCAAATATTGTAATGTCATTTCATTGAAAATAATTGAAAGCAAGTGTTTATAATCTTGGCATTTTTATGTTCTTGCAATTATCTATTTATCTCCTTGTTGTGTTGTGTGTGTTTTATTGAATAAGTGGAGTGCCCTTCATCACATATTCCTTTTATGTCATCCTAAAAATACCATCCCAACACATATCATTGCCTCTACAATAGTCCTTGTATGTTTTAAGGAACTTTTCTTTCATATCATCCCAACTATCAATAGTTTCGGCACCTAGACTCATAAACCATCTCAAAACGAACTCTGTTAGTGTGGTAGGATGAATCTATGAGCATCAGTTGTCTAGTCATTGCTCCTACATAAGATAATATCAAACAAGAAGGTGTCTAGGTCTTCTATTACTAACCTATAAAATTTGGGAAGGACTGAGCCATAGTTGTTCTTTAAGATTATCAATTTCATGTTGGTTAGTGATGGGAAATGGAAAAGTTGGATGGTTAGGTGGAGGAGGATTGGAAACCATATTGGCTTGATAAACTACAAGAGAAAAAGGATTCTCAACAAGAGAATTCTCAAAAAATATTTCAGAACTTCCCAACTCTATAAATATATTAGCAAAACGATTTATCTCACCCTCGTCTACAATGAAAATTTGTGTCTATGCTGGATGATTTTCAAGATTGGGTTCATTAGGAAGGAATCTCCCATAAGCATCCCTTCTCCTATCTCTATGCATGTAACTTCTAACTCAATCCTAGATTACCTACACAAGATTTAACGAGGTGGTGATGATTCACACCTAACTATAACAAATGATTTTTGAAAACACAGATTCTCTAAACAACTAAGAACTGGAAAAACCTATGACTCCCAAGACCTCTTAGTTTAACACCATCCTTGACGAAAACATAAAAATGTTGGACTCAAACAATGGGTAGACAACTAGGCATAACAACTCAACTCAGGGAAAGAAATTCTTTATTCAGTAGGCATCACGATCCACCATTAAATCTCATTTACCTTGTCAATTCAGGGATGTATTAATTGAAATAGGACAATGTACTATTTGTGCACCAAGAGCCTTTAGAAAAATTCAATTCTAACCTTTAAACAACTGATGTTTTGGAATAAACGACATGAAGTAAACACACCTGACATATTTTGGCCACAAACTTTTAAGGAGAGACCTAATTGAAACTCATTTTGAAGCAACAAATCTTCTAACTAACAAGGATAACTACTTTATTTTGCCTTGGTTGTAGGAACAATCACAAAGTTGTAATTTTGTGGCTAAAGGAATAGTCATAGTGTTGTAATTATATGGTTCTGGGAATAATCAACTGCTAAAACTACCAAAAACATAATAAAAACAACAAGAAAGTAAATATGCAGAATCCTCGCCAAGTAGGCCCCCTTGGATGAGTCTCCTTGTGATTAACTATAGTCTCGTATATTACACATTCATAATAACATAATCCATTCATGCTAATAACATAGATAACTAAACTCAGTCTTGATTTCTGTTAAGTTTTTAGGATAGCTGCAAATGTAATAACACTCTGATGTTGTATGTATTTTCCAAATGCAACAATCTCTCTTTCATTTATATTGGGAATGAGGATAGGAGAGACATGTCCCATGAAGGGACATGTCTATTCATTATTATTTATAAGAAAGGACATACCTCTT
>MU223568.1:3348803-3373950 GCA_018584345.1 Thuja plicata | reverse complement strand
TAAGCAGTAAAACTTATTTACCGATACTCAGTAAATATGTAGAGTATACCAATCAATCTAGAAATACATATGTGAAATGTAAAACAATAAAGTAATAAACCATACACACATAACACATGGATTTTAACATGGAAACCCTGTTAAGGGAAAAAAAAACCACTAGGACCGGTACCCCAAATTTTCACTCTTCTGAAGTGAGCCCTATTAGGAGCCAACCCTGTTAAAGGTTACAAACACACGGTTAAGTGTGACCTTGTTAGAGGATTTTTTATACATAGGTTGTCACTTAGTATTTGGCATCTACGCTACCATCCTTGAATCAGTCTTTAGACTGTCAATAGGCTTTATGCAAATCTTACTACCATCCTTGAATTAGCCCCCTTCTTAGACTGCCAATAGGCTTTAGGTAAGACCACTGCTACTAACATGAATCAACCTTTTTGGTAATCTGTTAGGATATACCTCAATTATAGAAGATGGCTAAGTCCTGCTCTGTTAAGAGACTTAATTCTTCAATGGTTAAACTAAAACACAATGACCTGTTTCTAATGTAACTTTGAATTGTAGATATTCAGATCTATTTATGTACAATACCTCTTTGATCAATGTATAAATTCAATTCCTTTGTGCTTCACACTTTCTTCTTTGTGATGTTGTGCTTCACTGTTCGTCGGTGTCTGCAAAATTCTTTAGCTCTCCCTTAGCTTGATTGATCAGGACTGTATGAAGTTTATCCTTCACCAGTTTCTCTTAAGCATCTTCTTTCAATTCACTCCCCCGTATCTGAGTGCATGTGGAAATGAATTATTCTTGTCTCTTATATAGACATGATATTTCTTAATTCTTGATTCTTGGCATGAAAAACAATCCAACCAATTTGATTTATGACTTTAACTCCTGATTTATCTTGTAGTTATCTTCTTGCCAACTGTATAAATCAATTGATTTAACTGTGGTTGAATAAAACAAATAAAACAACCAATTAATTCTATCCTTAAGCTCTTCCAGCTAGATATTTTTTCATTTTTTTATCTCTCTATTATGTCAGTCAATTCTGCAGTTCATCGTCGGTGACAACTGCCAGTTCCGTCAGTGTAACTTCAACTAGCTTCGAAATCTCCATCCGTCGGGCATCATTGGATCTTGCTTGTCGGGAAACTCTATTTTCAGCTCGTCGGGCATCTTGTGATTCTGCTTCATTGGGCAACACTATCTTCTGCTCGTCGGGCATCATTGTGACTTTATCTCTATCTTTACTGGTGGTGTGCACTCCGTCTATGTAGTCTGTCACTTAGTGAATACTTGACTTTAATGCATTGTTGAAAGCATAATCATTGTTCCATTGATTCTCTAAAGTCTTTGGCATTATGTGTATGACCATACAGATGATATCAAGTTGACATAAATGACAATACAAACCATTAACTGATTTAATGTCTTGCATCATCTTCAACTTAACATTATCAAACATTCAATCAGTTACATGTCATCAGTCAGACCCTTAACCAGGTCACTATACTTATTGCATTTTAAAGAAAAACTCCTAATAGGGTTGCAAGATCTTCTAACAAGGATTATTATAAACAAGTATAGTTCATTGTGGGTGTTAATTCCCATCAGGGTTTTTACCATTTGGTTTCCCCGTAACCAAATTATGGTGTTGTCTATTGTGTTATCTGAATGTGAATTTACTTTATTGTATTCTGGAGTTAATAAAAGGAAAGAAATAAATTAGTTGATAATTGATTCACCCCCCCCCCCTCTCAGTTATCCTTTGGGACTATTCTAACAGTAATTGTTAGACCTGAATTAACACTCATATGCAAAGATATGAAATATGCCTTATAGACATCTGCACAATTTTCCAATGACCCCAAATACTTAAAAATCTTCTTATTGATAGTGATGTTGGTCCTCCATTCAAAATTCTCTTCACCAAGTAATGATTTCATAAATTAAAATTCTAGAACATCACCAAAGAACCAAATCTAAATGCATATCCTTCCTCTACAACCATCTTCACATTCTCGATAAAGTTATCTAGCAACATCTTACATAAATTAAATTGAACATTTTCTCTAACTATTTTGTGTGCAATATAAACAACCATAGCCAAACTGGCACCATTACGATTCAAAAATTGAATTTTATATGAAATTCCATAGGCGACATACCTCATCATCTAATCAATAAGGGTATTTATCTTGAATGCATGTTGGTCATGACCAATAGTGGTCAACTTCTTCACCTCTTCATAGATAATTGATTTATTCCCTAGGACATCTCTAATGCTACACAACCCTGTAATATCTTCAATTACTTTCTCTATCACCTAGTAGGGCTTTTCCAACATAAGGTTTCCATCCTAAAACTAACTCAAGAAGAATGTAATGAACTCCTTGTCATCGCACCAAGGTAATTCTCCCCATATATGTAAACTAATATTTTGTACTTTCTATAATTCTTTTGCATGTAAATTAATCTCCATCTATCTGATTCTTCCATGATCAAATTCATCAATTTTATTCTTCTTCAACATATTCAATACAACCACACCGGTACCAAGAACTACCAACTAGGATTCCATGATCACACTTCAAAAATTCTTCTTTGACCTTATGCTCTACTAAATACTTCAAAATTTTCTCTTTGCAATAGTGCCAAAATGATTTAAAAAATTCACATTTATAACATTGAACCTTCAAATTAACTTTTTGCACCAAAATTTAAATATCGTTGACACAACCTATCCATACAGTGCACATCAATTAATCAGTCATTAACTATGGTTATTATTTGTCTAATCATCATACTGAGGATAAGTGATCAGGATGGAATTGGGAAATACTGAAATATAAATTTTTCAGTATTTTCTATGTCTCAATAAATTGCATTTTTGAAGGTCTTCAGGGCATTTCTGGGCCTATCTCCTCCACTTCCTAGTTTTTGGTCTACAATTTTTTATTATCTTTCCAACGAAGTAAATGTTTTGCAAATCAGACCTAGGACTAGAAAGTTATGCCTTCTCCAAGTAGGCCAAAAAATTTTATATAGTTTTTTTTTTAAATTTTTTGTAGTTTTAATAAGTTTATTTGTAATAAACATTATGAGGACTCTTCATTTTGTTTCCAAGGTATTCCAGTAACCCTTGGGATCCATCATATTTGTCTAAACTCCAATTTCAAATAGAATGGGTCACTTTTTGGCTTGTAATTCTATTGTTAGTCTTCTGGTTTTTATATTGTACTTGACAATACCACAGGTATCACACCAGGTACTATAATCTGATTCATAATTCAGATCAGTGGTATCATAGTGGGAACACTCCTTTATGCCAATTTACACAAGATCCTCCTACCAAATATTAGGATTGGATACACAATATTTGTCAAAATATCCACCTTTGAGGCACACACGATCTAAGATGTCAGACGATGCAATTAAGAAGTTGGTGGAATAGGCTTTAAATAATCAACGAGAGGAGATGATGAGTCAATTTTCACTCCTTCTACAGAATCAACAACCCTCTGAATCAAGAACAACATTTCATGGAAATAACACTTTCAAAGTCCAGGTAAATTTTGAAGGAAAAATCAATGCCGAAGCTGTTGATAACTGGTTATCAAAATTGGATAGATATTTTTCTGTAAACAATTTCTCAGATGCAGAAAAAATTACGTTTGGTCTCCTCAAAGCTGAAATTATCCTGGGAAGCCAAATTAGCAAATAAAGAATGAGAATTATCTGATGAAAATGGCTTGGAAATATTTCTTGATAAGAAGCCCACATGGGGAGAATTTGTGGAATACATAAAAGAAGCATACCTTCCTGAGTATGTCTATGAACAAAAATACATAGAATGGTAGCTGCTTCGACAAAACAGGGATCATTTTGTGCAAGATTACACCAACACATTCCATTCACTTTCAGCAAAACTTGGTATTGAAGATTCAAAGAAGCATCAAATTCTAAAATATCATAGTGGACTTCACAGGTATATTCAAACAGAGATGGAATTTTTGAATATTGAGACATTGGAAACTGTCTATAAATATGCTACCAAAATTGAAGAGAAATCCAAGCAGAAAGGGAAGAGGGACTACTTTGAAAATAATAAGCTAGGGGTTGAAGGTGACAATAAATTTGTAGGGAAACAAGTGACCAAAGAACCTCACTCAAACTCACCTAAGAACACATGGTGGGCTGCAAAAAAGACACAGACAAATACAAACATGTGGTGTGAGATGCATAAGTCCCCAACCCATAATAAAAAGGATTGTCGAAGTATTAAAAATCTCATGACAAAAATATGAGGAGAGGAAGTTGAATCTGAATCGTTACCAATAGATACTTCTGAGCAAAAGGAGAATGATTTTGTCATAGAAGCAGACCCACATGCCATAGTTGCAAATGCTAAAGTAATGCATCGTGAAGATGAAGAGAGACTTTTTCATTCACAGATGTGGGTTGATGGAAAGCCTTTACATTTTATTGTTGACAATAGGAGCCAAAAGAATTTGATATCTAGGGAGACAGTCAAAAGATTAAATTTGAAAGTGACAAGACACCCACAACCATACTCTATGGGATGGGTAAATGAGGGACAAGATATTCAAATAAATCAACAGTGTCGTCTTCCATATTCAATCAAACCCTTCAAGGATGAAGTGATATGTGATGTAGCACAACTAGATGTATGTGATGTCTTTCTGGGGAAACCTTACATGTATAAGAGGCATGGAGTGTATGAATCCAAACCACGTAGTGTTACAATCAAGCTTGGTGGGAAGAGGTATCAAATACCAGAGGTATGTCCAACACAAACTGCTTCTTTGATTAGTGTTAAACAATGTAAATGTTTGATTGCTCAAACTAGAGCTTTTTTCTACTCATGGCTTGTCCTGAACAAACAAAGTTAGTTGTCCTAAATACACATGCTAAGGTATCCATAACATCAAATCAACAAAATCAGATGGATAAAATTTTGAAAGAATATCATATTGTACTTAAATCACCAGTGGGAGTTCCAACACACTGTCAAGTCAAGCACTCTATTGATTTAATCCCAGGCACACCACTACCACATGAGCCAATATATAGAAGGTCAGTTTTGGAAAATGATGAAATCAAGAGACAAATTCAAGAGTTGATTCAGAAAGGACATATTCGTCCAAGTGCTTCACCCTATGGTAGTCCAATTGTCCTTGCTAAAAAGAAATATGGGACATGGAGACTTTGTATTGATTATAGGGCATTGAACAAAATCAATGTGAAAAATAGATATCCAATCCCTCGAATTGATGATTTGTTGGACCAACTTAGGGGGGATAAGTTCTTTACAAAAATTGACTTGAAATCTGGATATCACCAAGTACCAATTTATCCAGCAGATGTGAGGAAGACTGCATTTAAATCTAAGGAAGGTTTGTTTGAATGGTTGGTTATGCATTTTGGCCTAACAAATACCCCAACAATATTTATGAGGTTGATGAATGATGTTCTTATACCATTCATTGATTCTTTTGTGGTTTTTTATTTGGATGACATACTCATCTTTAGAAAGACTTGGTATGAGCATTTGCAGCATGTTGAACAAGTGCTTTCAACTCTGCAACAACACAAACTTTATGCCAACATTGAGAAGTGTTGTTTTGGTATGCAGAGTATTCATTACTTAGGGTATATCATTGATACTAAGGGTGTTCATGTTGACACAATAAAGATTAAAATAATTAGAGATTGTCCATCTCCTAAAAATTTCATAGAGCTTCACAGCTTCTTGGGCTTAGCCAACTTCTATCACAGATTTGTTTTTGGTTTCTCACATATATCATGGCCTCTCAATCAATCACTAAGGGGTGGAGCACAAGTAAAATTTTAGTGGACAGAGACAAAGAAACAAGCATTTGAAGAGTTAAAGAAATTATTATGTTCAACACCAGTACTGGTCCTCCCATATCTGCAACAATCATTCAAGATAGAAACTAATGCATCTGATTATGCTCTTGGCGCAGATTTCACGCAACATGGGCATCTTGTTGCCTATCACAGTGAAACTTTTTCTAATATAGTACATAGGTACCCCCACCTATGACAAGGATTTGTATGCTATTGTTCAGGCCTACAAATAATGGAGACATTATATACTGGGAAAGGAAACTATTATACATACAGACCATAAACCTCTTCAATTCTTGCAAACATAAGGGAAGTTGCAGAATGATAAACATCAAAGGTGGTCATCTTATCTACAATAATTTCACCTCAACATTCATCATAAATCATGTGGTCATCAATCATCCACATGGGAACAACTATATGGTATTGACCCTGATTTTTCTAACATCTATAGTAATTTGGTAGAAGGAAAGTGTGTCTCTAATTTTCACTTGTAGGATGGGTTGCTTTTCCATGTTGGTCATATATGTGTACCCACTAAGGAACGAAATAAAATGATATGGGAAGCTCACTACAGTCATGTTGTAGGACATTTTGGTATTGGTAAGACTACTTCTATCCTTCAAAAGTATTTCTATTGGCCAAAAATGAAGCAAGATATCATTTCAGATATACAAGCTTGTGTAGCCTATGCAATTGCAAAACCATCAAACTATAAGTTGGGTCTATACTTACCATTACCTATTCCTGATAAGCCATGACAATATGTTTCAATGGATTTCATGTCTAGGCTTCCAACTACCAGGTGGGGGCATGATTGTGTATATGTTGTGGTAGATAGGTTTTCTAAAATGGCTATCATGGTAGCATGTAAAAAGATGATTGTTGTAGAAGAGACTGCCAAGTTATTTTTTGAGCATGTTTGGGTTCATTTTGGTTTTCCCAAAAGTCTTATTTTTGATAGGGATAGCAAGTTCATCATAAAATTTTGGTCTGCACTATGGGCTAAAATTGACACAAAGCTGACAAAGTCCACAACATTCCATCCCCAAATAGATGGGAAGACATAAGTGGTGAATCGAATGATCATTCATATACTATGACTGTATCATTCAAAAAATCCTCAAACATGGGATGAAAGCCTACCTACGTGCAACACAACTACAACCGTGCACTCCATAGTACTACAGGGCATAGTCCATTTGAGGTTTGTCTTGGGTATCAGCCATTGGCACCTATGGATGTAGCACTGCCAGTTTTGCAATCTGGTAGTCTATTGAATGTTCAAAAGGAGGTAGATAAAGAAGAAAAAATCATTGATAACATTAAACACCTACAATAGAAAGTTCATGAGATTTTGGAGCAGAGTAATCAGAATTATAAGGAAAGGCATGATAAACATAGAACTCCTCATCACTTTCAGATTGGTGACAAGGTATGGTTACATCTTCAGAAAGAGCGCCTTCATGGACCAAATAGGAAGCTTCGTCCTCTTAGTTATGACCCATATACTATTGTGAAGCAAGTTGGTGAGAATGATTTTGAACTTAATTTGCCATCCTTTTTGGGCCTGCATCCAGTTTTCAATGTGGAATTGTTGAGACCCTATTTTCCTCGTTTGTTGGACATTTCCCAAGCCACTAAACACATTCAAGATTCATAATTATCTACTACTATTCCACTCAAGTGTAACCATGTTACTGAAGTCATTTTAAAGACATTGAGAATTCAGAACATTCCTCTTTATCGAGTGGTTCGAGTTGGTTAACATCCTCATCAAGGTAAGTGGTTAACTAAGGAACAAATTGAAGCACAATTTCCTCATTTGTTGTAGTAGATTATTGCAATGGGGTCCATTTCCTCTCAAGGGGGAAGGAATGATCAGGATGGAATTGGGAAATACTAAAATTTAATTTTTCAGTATTTTCTATGTCTCAGTAAACTACATTTTTGAAGGTTTTCAGGGCATTTCTGGGCCTATCTCCTCTAGGTTTGCAAATCAGACCTAGGACTAGAAAGTTATGCCTTCTCCAAGTAGGCCTAAATTTTTATATAGTTTTTTGAAATTTTGGTAGTTTTAATAAGTTTATTTTTAATAAACATTATGAGGAATCTTCATTTCATTTCCAAGGTATTCCAGTGACCCTTTGGATCCATCATTTTTGTATAAAATCCAATTTCGAATAAGAAATGATCACTTTTTGGCTTGCAATTCTGTTGTTAGTCTTCTAGTTTTTATATTGTGCTTGACAATACCGCAAGTATCACACCAGGTATTGTAATCTGATTCATAATTCAAATCAATAAGCTAGTTGCAACTGGTATCACGTCAGAGTAGGGAAAGTGTCTAATATATCATTTTAATACTCCCCCTGAGCCAAAGCATTTGGCTCAGTTATCGGAAGAGCTAGTACCACATGGCTCTCTTCATAAACAAATTCTTTATTCCTCAATTTCATAATATCATTCTGAGATCCACTTGAAACCAAAACATTATTACCATCTCTAGCATTTACAAGAGGACTACCAAATCTGCATGTGTTAGCATAATGACTAAATTGACCACACTTGAAACAATTAACATTCCTTTATCTTGAGTTAACTGTCTGGACTCTAGATTTGTATTGATTAGCCTTATGACCATAGTTATGCCATATAGAAATTCCCATGAAAGATATTATTCATTACATTATTCTTATCCTGATTTCAAACTTGACTTTTGCACTGACTTGCTTTATGACCAAACTTATGACAACTAAAACATTGAATCTTCTAATCTTTCCTCATCTTACAATAAACTACCTTATGAACAAAATTCTTGCAAATATGACAAAAACCATTAAAAGATAAGTACCTTTGAGCATTCAATTGTCCTATTGGAGGCCTTCTTGTAGATGCATTGTGATTCTTGATCTTTCTTGATACTTTAGCCTTTACTTCATCTTTAATCACCTTTTCTTTGCCTTTGTCCTTCTGATTTGAAAATTCACTTATAAATCCTAATCCTTCTTTATCTTTGTGAGTCTTTTGCATGGCTAATAACTAATCCAAAATAGTACTTCTCTCACACACTTTATATTTAGATCTTAGCTTCTTTAATTCCTAATCTAGCCTCTCACTTTCATCTATCTACATCTTGATGATATTCTTGAGATTCTCATGTTTCTTCCATTCATCCATTACAATTTCTAGTTCTTCCTTGATCTTCTTAATGCCTTTCATTTTCTCTTTCAACCCATCTTTAATGAATTCCTCAATTTTTATCTTATCATTTAACATCTTCTATAGGTTTGATACCTTTTCTTTTGATTCCTTTACTTCTTATTCCAGGTTTGCTACTTTTTATTTTGATTGCTTTAATTCCTGACTGATTTCCTTATGCATTGATTTAAACTTCTATCTTTGATTCCTCAGCTTGCTAATACATACATTCACTTCCTTTAGGTTTTATTTCAACTCCTCATTTTCTAATTCAGTACTCTCAATGTTGCTCATCATGATATACTAATCCTCATCAACATAGTATCCTCCTTCCATCTGTTCAAACAACTCAAACAACCAATATATCCCTCAAGTGGTTAAGCTCTATTTGCAAGGGACCAAGCTCTGATACTAATTTTTGAACAAGTCAAATAAATGCAAGGTGGGGGGGGTGAATCAGTTATTCACAAACTCTTTCAAAAAAAATTATTGTGTTAGTAAACTTACAAACCATACAAATGATAATCACATTTATATCAATATTAACTTATGTTTGGTTGGTAACTACATCAAGCAATAATTAAAAATGTAAACATGAAAGCACAGAAACATCAAAGAAATGAACAACATAATTTATGTGGAAACCCAAACTGGAAAAAACCACGGAGAAACTAATTCTCATGAAATGGAACAGTGGTTAAGATAGTTTTTTACAAAGACTCGTTGCCATTTTTCTCGCTGCATTTTTGACATTGTCAATTGAGCTAACTACCCTCATACAAAAGAGATGTTTATAGACAAAATATGAACTAATAAGATTGCATCTAAATATGCATGAAACAACTCAAGAATTAATCTTAGTTACCACATTCACCAATAGATCTGATTGTTGATCTTCTCTATGTATACCACTGCCTGATCCACTGTAAATCTGTATGCAAATGCCCTTCTTGATTTCTCAATAAATTGCTTCAGCTTGCATACATCATTATCAATAAATCGCTCAAATATTTCTTTGACAACTGACTTATCTTCTTCCACACACCCTCTCATCATTGAGATACAATTTTTTTTCTTTATTTATATAGACATCAAATCATACATATGTTATCCACACCAAATGTGTGTTAGCCTCAAACCATAAAGATATTACAATTACATTTAATGCATTACCAATGACCCTAAATCTAGGACATACTTACAAAAACTTTACAACACGCTACATTAGGACCCAAATATAGGTCACACTTAAGATGTTTACAATGATCATTACATTTACTGAAACTATCAAAACACCTCAATCAAGACCATGTCTCTATCATCAAAATTTCTAAACTCACTGATAGATGAAACTAGATAGAACACATTCAAAATATGATACCAAAACTAGCTAATGACATTCAAGACAGTCCAACTATCAGGGACACTTGGAACAACACTATAGACATAGAAATCTACAGTAACTGAAAGAAGACACCATTGGTTACTGAAAGCACACAAGTATACCAAAACATGAAATCCTTTAGTAGAACCAAGTACATCATCCATAGAGCACCCAAAAATTGTACGTATAAAAATTGTTCTGCATATAACCAAAACCATTGATCCCGATAGCCATAATTTCCCATTTGATACCGAAACTGATACCACCAACAATGAACTAATACCACTAGGTAGTCGGTATGAAGGTTTTGACATTAATGACAACAATGCTAGTAACATTTGAATCTAAGAAGTTCTTCATTTCATTAATTACCATAGCATATCCCCTCCCAAACTTGATCCCACCCCTAAGGATATTTTAATGCAAGAAGACATTATCACCACTTCTTTTGAGGATCTCCCTCTTATGAAAGAGGCCTTCAAGAACAAAGATGATCTGTCTACTAAAATTTCCATTCCTTATAAGATCATTTGGTGCAAAAGGATGATATCATGGTTAATTCTCCAAATAATCCAACACTTTCGATGCATTTCCTTTACATTCCTTCTATAGATGAGGTTTTGGCACTCAAATCAATAGATTGGATTTCCTATGGACTTGCCAATTCAATGTTGGGAAACCCAAGTGATTTGGCCAACTAACAAGTCACAACCAAAGCAAGGTTGGAACTTCTACAATTCTGACTCTGCAGGACCAAGACTGGTGAGCCTATACCTTAAACTTATCCTTCAAGTCTTAAGGAATTTTATAATAGATAGAACATACTTCAAATCCTCTCTCTCAAGTATGGCAGAGGCACTTGAAAGAAATCAAATTGAAATCAACATATCAAAAATTGCAAAACTGAAATACTTTGTGAAATTGTAAATATGTATGAAATGTGATGAATAGATGGATAAGATGTCACAAAACTTAAACAATGAACTGAATAAAAATAATCCAATAAATGAATAGATCAGTGCCTTATTCTATCATGGGAAATAGAGTCAAAATCATCCCAACCCTATGTACAACCTTAGAGACAGTTTGCAAGAAACATATCACTTCAAAGGTGTTCAAATGAGCATGTATCTCAAGATAAATCCACAAATATTTCAATTAAACTTAAATTTTCAAATGATAGACCGATTGATTGTGGTCACAAATCAATTGAATTTAACCATGCAAGTTGAAAAGACCAATTGATAATAAAGCTGTAAAATTTAACCAAAAGTATACAACATCAAAGTACCACATTGAAGAAAATCAAAAGATTTTATCCAAGGGACTAATTGAAAATGAAAATGAATCAATTCCCACAAATGAAAGAAAAATCACTCACCTTTATTAATTTTGAAAAAATGGTACATCCAGGTTCATATTACAGTTGTTGATCTAAATCTATCCAATATGTAAAAAATGTATTATTGTATTGTGTCTTTGTATTGATCCTGGTATCCTTTATATATAAAGTCCAAATGATGCATACAAGCTTCAGATCAATACGTCTATTCATAACTAAAACCTAATCCTAAGATCAACAACTGAGCATCACAGTTACAATCAAGGAATGATTAATATCCTTGTTTAAAAACAGTTATCGGCCATTGGGATTCATAATAATAATTATTTTAGAAAATTCTTTGTGGTATGTCTGAGATAATAATTCTGCATGTAATCATTATGATGCTTTGATCATATTTCCATCCAGATATTCTATTTTGATAATGGGTACTATCACTGGCATCTTGACCAACTTTGTCATCAAGAACAAGATCATCGATGTTGTCGACCCTACTCTGGCATTTCTCCATCTTTGTGAATATTCCTCATCAAACATCTACATATGATCATCCTTTAGTCCTAAATATCACATTGTCTTATCATCATATGGATCCATGGTAATTGCCACCTTTGAAACCCTGCATGAAGACGTCGACGTATCAAATAGTAGACAAAATCCTAACTAGCACGAGATATAATATTAAATATATTAAAAAATGACATAAAGAAATCCACGTTGACGGTCTCACCCCAACATTATCTCTTTCATCATTAAAAACATGTTTCATCATCGTACAATCCCTCAAAGGATAAAAGACATGCATCTTCCGATCGAGGGATCATGCCCACCATTGATCATGTCCTCTCTTTAGAAGTCAGTCATCATTACTTTGTTGCTCAGAACCTGTGGGCCCGGGACACATGTCATTTAGGCATGTTCCCTTGAAGGCTAAACTATGTGCATCTTTTCTTTGAGGCATCACACCAACCATAAATCTTCACTAAGCTTTACCTGCCGATCATCATTCAATCTCCTTTAAAATTTGATCATCTTTTCTACTTGTTTAAGACATTACTATTGATCATACCCATGTGCTAAAAGGAAAAGTCTTTAGTAGCTCATGCTTTAATCAACTTTAGAAAATGATGTGTATTCATGTCATCCTGCTCGACCAATCAGGTACCGCCAGCTATTATCCCTACTATCTCACCATTCAGAACATCTGTGTGCCCAAGATACGTGTCAATCAGGTGTGGTCCCTTAAAGGTTAAATAATCTACATCTTCACTTTGAGGCATTACGCTCACCATCTATTATTTCTGAGGTTTAACCGTATATCTTCCCTCGTTCATTTCTTGAAACTTGTGGGACTAGAACACGTGGCGTAAATGTGTGATCCCTTCAAGAATAAAGAATGATCATCTTTTGATTGCGGGATCATGTTGTCCGTCAGATGAAACCTGATCAGCTCGATGTTTAATTCTCTTTGACCCCACCTATGCAAGATCTCGACAGACATGTGTTAGCTAGGCATGTTACCTTAATGGCTAAAAGACATTCACTTTCTAATTGTGGGATTACGCCAACCGTCGATGGAGTCTAATATTTAACCGTAGATCTTCGTTAGTTGCTCAAACCGCTTGTGGGATCGGGACACGCATCAACATCGCATGATGCCTTGATGGATAAAGGCTATTTATCTTCTTCTTTAAGGGATAAAGTGATTCATTGGATGAAAATATGATCTAGAATGAGGTTTAAATCACCAAATAGATCTGCACAAAGATATGAAACAATCAAAAGCCCACGGAGACATATGCAACGGTTATATTTATGAATTTGAAAATTAAAATTGAGAACAACATGGAAAAAAACTAGTACAAGACATAAATTCATCGACATAGGTATAAGAGATACTTCCCTGAGATATTAGGCATGCAAATTTGGCCTGTAAAATTGGGTTCCACCAGTGGCTCTTTCTGGGGATATGTGTTCATACCATGGACACAAAAAGATCTCAGTTATCTCTGGAGGAAGAAGACCAATAGTGTTATTTTGTGATAAATTCATTGGGTGGCCCCAGGCCCCCCAAAAATAATTACAATTCTTTCCTCTATCAAATACCCGATTCTGATCATGGAGTAATATGAACATCCTGAGAATATTATCATTTTTTTATCTCACTATACATCATCTCTTGATTAGCTGATTTCTCTTTTAATTTATGAATCTGAGAAGGATTTTTATGTTTGCATTTCTCTTCACATTTGGTTGTAATACCTTTATTCACCCTATGTGATGAATTATGGATTTTGCATTTGTTCCTTAAGTATACTTCATGCCTTTTTGGACATTTATTGAGAAGCCCTATTATTTTATTATGCCCTTCCTCCTCAGGAAAACTTTTTAAATCAACTTTATCGACATATTTAAATTTCTCATGATTTTGATTTCCCTTTTTTATTTCTGATTTAGCTTCTGACTGTGCACTTATCTTGAGAGAGATATTTTTCCCAAGATCATCTCCTTCCTTAAACATATCTAAAACTTTTATACCCATATTTCTGTTTAGATTCTCCTCAGTTTCAAGATTTGAAACACCACATATTTCTTTGGTATGTTCTTCTATTGATGATATCATACTCTCAACATTATAGTGTTCATTTTCAAAACTCAGTATACTAACCATACTATCTAGACATACTTCACCCTTCTCATATAATGATTTTAAATATGCAAAGAAATTATCTCTGAAAAAAATTATCACAATAGTTTGCATGATATTTTTCTATTGTTTCACTATGTAATGGATTTGAAAGAATTTTGAGGTCATTCTTACATGTATCCTTTCCTATATGTTGATCATAATATATACTTTTACTAGATGGATCATCTTTTTGAATGTCTTCATGTAGTTCATCAACCAGGCCAAAATCTTCATTATCTGGATAATCTTCAGAACCTTCCTTCAACATATTCTCATCATTATGCTTGGCTGATTTAATCCCATCTTCACAATTCTGATACGACTCTTGCTCAAAGGATGAACTAAAAGATGTTTCACCTTCTGAATGCATATTTTGAGTTTTATCAACTTCAAAATCATCATTAGGCCTGCTACCTTCATCATGAGGTTGATAAATTTGATGGTATAGAAAATCTCCTTCAAATAAGGGTTTCAAGAACATAGAGAAATCAAGCACATCTTCTTTTTCTTCCTCTTCAAATAATGGATTTAAGAACATGGATATTTCAGACATACCCTCATGAGAGTTTTCATCAGGATCATCAGATGTTTCATCAACAAGACTAATATCTTCATTGACATTATTTTTTGAAAGTTCCTATTGTTCATATGTTGTATGTTGTTCTATTTCATCTCCCCTATTTAATTCTTGGAATTTATCTTCTCCTTCATCTAGTACTCCCTGAACATGTATTGATCCATTAACTTATTTATTGTGGTGGATTGAGAAAAAAATTTGGATCGTTTCTCTCAATATGTTTATGATACTCTATGTCTAACAAGGCTAAAACCTCTTCCACACTGAGAGAATCCGCTTCCTCATTATCATGGTCATTGATGCCTTTATCCATACAAATCTCATCATATACAGATTCTTCTCCAACCCGATCCAATTTTTCTTCCTCCATATCATCATTCTTTTTATTTTCAATACAAATATCAACACCCTTTTCATGTACATGATCCTTTTCATTAAGATCATAGACTTTAGTTGCATTCAAGTTTGGAGCACTTGTAAATTTTGTCCTGTATTCATCGCTTTTAACCATCAATTTCTCACATATTTGATCAAGAAAAAATCTCAATTGAGAATCATGCTATATTCCTACCTCGTGATGTTGGGATTAATGGGAAGTATGTACTGAGAGGGGAGGGGTGAAACAGTACCTCTAAAAAATTTGTATCCCTTTTATCAATTAACCTTTATAATCAATTGTATATCCATTCAATCTGATTTAAACTATCTTGATGTGAGTTATATCAAATCATAACATTAACATACATTTGAACATTCATATAAATGTTCATGAAAGTAATTTGATACATAACACAAGATATGATATCACAGAAAACTCCTGTGAGGAAGTAAAAACTACGGTGGGGATGGCACCCATAAAATCTTCACCATTTGCACATTGGAAGGGGCTAGTTAAGGCTTACAATTTGATCACTTCTGATGATCTACCCTGTTAGGAGTATCAGTGGAGACCTATTAAAGTCTACTCTATTAAGAGCTTTAGCAACACTATTGAGTGTGCACTCAGTTAAGAGATTTGTTGTTGGATGGTTAAATCCACCTTCCTTGAAAGGATTTTTACACTTTGCTCCACTTGTTAGAATGATAGAAAATTACAAATTGACCTGGTAAATGCAATATCCTATTGATGATACAAATCTAATTTTGTTTACATAAAAATATTATCACCTAATTGTGATTGAATAATACCTCTGATTCTCGGTATGCTCTATTCTTGGTTCTTGCTAACCAAATTCACCTTTTGTTGTTCTTGTTCTTGAAACTCTCAATCTGATCCATAAATGTGCTTGTCTGATTCATTCATTTTCTCCTCTCTATTCACATCATCTATTCATCCATGATAATGAATGATTGCATCATTTATTTATAGATGGATTGACTTCGTCAAGTTTTGATAAAAAACAATGTTAACTCTAAGATCAGGTTTACAACTTATACCTAGATCTCCTAGTCTATGTGTTTTAAATCAGTTAGACTGATTAAAGAACTTACATTCATGTATATTGTCCCTAAAGAAATGGATTTAAAATAATTAAATATCCTATAAATAGAATACACTTGCTTTATCTGACGTGGAAGTCAGATCCACTTTTTGTGGGCTGCAACTGACTTTTGATTCTGTCTATTGGTCATGCTTGACTATCCTTCAGTCTTGTTCTATCAGTTTCACTTTAACTATCTTGTTAGTCTACACTGTATCTTGTATATCGGGTTTCTTTGTCGGGTTCCACTTTATCTTTCTGCTTTGTTATTTTGGTTTACACTCTAAGTTGTGTCGTCGGTTCTCTTTACACTTAGTCATCTTCGGTGATCTCTTTAATATCTGATCTTTGGTTTGCTCAATCCTGTCTTTCGATGTATGCTTACTGAAACTTTTGTTTGCATACTAATGGAAAATTAATGTCATCAATCTCCCCCTTTGACATTAGTATCAAAAACTGATATGTGCAAAATACAATCAAAATGTTAAGTATATACAACATATATAATCTTTAGTCATTTAATGACTCCCCCTTTGTATATGCCAGTATGTATATACATACGATGTCTTTCCTTCTACATATCGTTTTCTCATATGAATATACATATACATATCTACCATTTGCCCATCTGAATGAATGAATGAATACATGTCATTTTCTCTTTTTGTATTTTGTACTCATATCATTTTCCCCCTTTTTTTGATAGTAAGGGCAAAGGTCTTTACCTTAGAGCTTATAAAAAATGTGGGAGTGTGAAGACTTCATGTCTTCCATCATTTTCTCCCATTGTTCTTTGAGGTTCTTCAGAGCCATGTGCTTTAATGTGATCTTTGAATGCATGTTGTAGATGTTGTCTGCTACAGACATCTCAGGAGTTGCTATCAGTTGCCTTGCTGAACTAATATGTTGTTGGAGTAGTGTAAGGTTTGGCAGAAGTTGAGCTTGGATCTCAGTTACTTCTTTCCTAAAGTGTGTTTCTGTCTCCCACAACTCTTTCCTTAATCATTTTATCTCAATTATATTCTCATAATGCAACTTGACTACACTGTCTCCATTGGTGGTTAAGCTTTGTGCACTATTTTCTAGATCGGTATCCAGCTTTGCAATGTTTTCACTATTCTCTTTAGTGAACTTGTCAATTGTGCTCAATGTTTGAATTAAGGTTATGGATTTAGATGTGATTGGATCTAATTCAGTGATGAATTTTGATAGCTTTACCTTATTTACTGCCACTTCTTGGTTGATGTTCTCAATGAGCTTCTGTTGGTACTTCATCTCGCCTTCTTTCCTCTATTGCCTTCTCAGCATCAATATTTTGAGTTGTGATTGTGTTGGTGAGGATAGCTAATTTATCTAGTATTGGCTTGTTTTGATCAATGTCAACATTAGGGAAAATTTGATGTAGTATGTCCCGTGTTGTCTCCAGTACCATGGAGTCCCTGTGTTGTTTCTTCAGCTTTTCCTACAATGCCTTCCTTTGGCATATTTATCCATATTCCTGTAATGCTTCAAGTCAAGTGTAGATGGGTCACACTTCGGTATTTCTATAAGTTCATCCAATGTGACCTCTAAATTTTTCTTCTTTGATTTCTTCTTCTTCTATGAATCAGTAGAATGTAAAACCATTGCCAATTTCTTGGCCTTCTCTGTTGTGCTTGATTAAGTGACATGTTGTGCTTCTTTCAGTTGCTTGGCATCGGTTTTAGCTTGTTGGGTGTCTATAGATGTCTCCACATTCACCTTAACATCATCGATAGTATGCTTGTCAGTTTCCTCAGGAGTACCATATTTTGGTTTGTCTCCTTCATTGGTGTCCTTTGCTTCATTAGTCTTGGTTTATGCATTCTTGTCTTGAGTATCTGCATCCTTTTCCTTATCTCCTCCAGTAACCTTATCAGTGTCAGTTACATCTTGAGTATCTACGATGTCTTGTTGACCTTCGATGTTATCCTTTTTTGCCTCTTCCCCTGCATCCTTGGGAGTATCCTTCTCTGGTGACTTGCTTGTTTCTTGTAGGATATTGATAGCTTGTATCAATATTGGCATATTGCCTATAATATTCACTTGTACAATATCAACTGTTGTGTCCTGCTCATCGATTTTATCCTTTGTAACAGTGACATCTTCATTCTTATTCACTTCCTTCGTTGGGTCATCGGTAATGTCTATGACATTAGTGTCCACAATGTTGTCATTTGTGTTATCTGGCCATGATTCATCTGCAAAATCTGCAGTCTTGTTGCTAGTTGTATCATCTTCTTCTTTATCTAACTCAATAGATGTGTCATCTTGAGTTGACTAATCAACATCTTGTTGTTAAAGGTCTTTGTCTGGGCTTTCCTCCTTTGCAGGTTTGTTCATTATCTTGCACCATTTCTTATGGCTATCCTGCTCAAGCTCTATACGCTCTCCTTCAAGGAATTTGTATGCTCTCAGCTTTGGTGAGAATTCCTTTTTATACTTCTCCATCATTTCATATATTTCTACCTTCTTTGATTCAGGTGGCATGAGAGAAACAAGTACTCTCTCTCTTATCTCTTTTTCATTCTTCAATGCAAATGTCCAATGGGAGTATAATCTATCTAAGAGTTCCCTTGGTACATAACTGCCTTCAAATTATACTGGTATATATTTGAATTTGTATATTTTTGCTATGATGGAGTCCTTAATTTTATTCTGATCTTCTAGATTTAGTTTAAGCCATCTTCTAATGTTGGAATCTGATATAGAACCAAAGTTTGCAATATATACACAAATGTCATCAATAGATTTGGGTTCTTTTACCTTGACACTTTCTGCCTCTATAGCTTCATCTTGCTTGGTGTCTTCTATATCCTCTCAGGTTCTTATGAATTTCCTTCCTTTCTTGTTTTGTCCTCTCTTCGATGCGAGAGCTTTCCTCTTGTAAGTCCTGACCTTTCCTTTCTTTAGAGGTGGAGTAGAATCTTTTGATGTTTGGCTTCTTGTCCTAGAAGCAGATGTTGTCCTTGGATTTTTAGTTGGTGAAGGAGGTGGTGAATCTGACTATGTTTCCTCAGAGTCATCCTTTCCTTCATCTTTACTGACAAATAACTAATCCTTTGTTTCTTCCTCCTTTTCAACTTCTTCATCCTATTCAACTTCTTCCTCGATTGCTGACAATATCTTCTTTAGATTCTTCCCCATTTTGTCCTTCTTTCTGACAATTTTCTTCACAACCAGGCCAGATTTTATTCTTGTCTTGGCCTCTTCATATGTTCCAAATTTTGGTTGTTTCTTGTCCAATGGTTCATTGATCAAGGCATTAATTGCCTTAGTTGCAAGATCATTGTTGATCTCATACTCTAATGGTTGCAACCATGATGTCCTCGGTACAAAAGGATTAATGTATGTATTATCAGTATCAACCATGAAGCATATCTCATCCTTATACTTTTCAAAGAGTTGCTCGGGGATTCTTAGCCTCTTTTGCATTTGGTCTTTGAATACATTGAAGTATTCATCCATGACTGTCTCAAAGTTATCTCCCAGTGTAGCTATATGCTCACTGATTTGCATGGTGATTGGTTTGGTGTTGTCCCATTTAACATCTCCAACCGATGGGAATGTTTCTTGAAAATAAAAGAAGATACACATTATTAGTGAGCCAAACTTACATGTGTTTGACTTTACATTCCTAATAGTCTTCAGATTGTCCTTCAACTGATCCAGGAGTAGTTTAGATAAGTCCAATTGTGTTCCCTTCTTCACAATTTTAAATGTTGTTTCCACTGCACCTAATGCTATGTTGTTCAATCTTCTTGCTTGGAAGAATTTATAGCCTAGAATACATGCACTGAACTTTATCTCATCATCGGTTATTGTTGTAACTTTCAGTCCTTTGCCATCCCATTTGGCTCTTGTCATATTTTTGGTCTCGACCTTTGGTGGATGCTTTAGTGCCTTAAATTTATCGGTTATTGGGTAACAAGTGTCTGCATGAATGGTGTCTCAGGTTATTACCTTTGGTTCATCAAACCATAACTTGTTTTTATGCATTCGACTTAGCACTAACCGAATCCATTCAGTTTTGAAAACCTTCAAAAATAATAGAGCATTGGTGAGCCCTTTTACTTAAATGTGCTTGTGTTCATCCTTTAGTGTTCCATTGTCATTGCACAACTTCTTGTAAGCTTCTTCAACCTCTGATGTTCCTATCTCTGCAATCTTGCAATGTATGAATGATCGAACATCTTCCACAAGTAAAACCTAGCTGGAATGCATGAAAATGCACCAGCATCGTCAGGTTGCGGGGCAACCTCAGGATGGATCTTGTAATTAGGTTCCTCACACGCTGAATTCTTAATGAGTTTGAACTCATCTTTCTTTGCATTCTTGGATTTCAAGGTTCTTGATGTCGAGGCCATTTTCAGAAACTTAGGGCTTCCTACAAAATATGCAAAAAAACTAAGTTTTTGGTCTCGTAGAACTTACTGTTTGTGCTTGCAAAGATTTATGATATGCTTGGGAGTGTTGTGTGTCGATTCGTGGTCACTCTATAACTTAGTTTCTTTCTGCTCAAAAAATTCCTTGGTCGCTCTACTCTGGGTTTCGTGACAAATAAGTCATTGTGTTGCCCTATTTATAGGTGTTTCCCTAAAATGCATACCATAAATGCTTACCAACTCCTCGGTGTATGAAGATTGAGTTCGTCGGTGAAGACTTCTCTTTCCTTTGGTGATACTTAAAACATTTCAGAGAAATCGCTGTTCACTTGCTTTTACCGACAGGTTTTGGTATTGCTGACAACTTGTTCATTTGCTTGTTAACTGATGAGGCTCGGTCTATACTTAGCAACTTTTTCTTTTAACTGACGCTTCTCGATAAGTGTATGCAGTCTTAGCTTTGAGTGTATACAGATGGGTTTTGGTATATATGCCTGAAAGCATAGTTATCACATATTGTAACAAGTAATACCATGATGCATCTTTCTTATGCTAATTTGGCATTTATATCAACATACTATGAAACTGATGTAAAGTAATAGCTTGGGGTAATGTAGTTCCATACTTAGGGTAATGTAGTTCCATACTTACTTGTTCTTCTTAGGTGGGGTTGGTGATGTCACTAGATCCATTGGATGGGGTGTCACCATTTGCATTGCTTGTTTTAGCTTCATTATTGCTTGAAGCTTTTCTCCACATTTTATCTCTTGCCCTCTAGATACCTTCAATGGTGTTTCCATTGGGATATGTGCTTGTCTCTGTCATTCGGTCTCTGCAGTCTTTCTTGAGACGACCAACTTTATGACAATGTAAGCATGCCATTGCGGGGTTTTTCCAACCTCTAGACTTTCTAGTCCACCGTCTCATACATTTTGCAGCAATGTGACCATATCTTCCATATTCTATACAATTTTTCTAAGTATTGTAGTCCCATACATACTGATTATCGACTCTCTTTGGTTGATAGGGAGTTTCTTGACCTTTAGGCTTCCATGCTTGCCTTTTCTTTTTCCAAAATTCAAGAGTTGTGTGCCCATTCATTTTTCATGTAGGATAGAACTTGTCCATGTAGGTTTCCTTCTTTGGTGGTTTCATCCCAGACTTACATTCATATGCTTTATGTCCTTTCTTGTTACATTTATAACATAATCCTATGAATGAAGATGTAAATTTGGGAATACATTTCATTTTGCCTCTGCATACATTTGATGTATGGCCTTGCTTTCCACAGTGATTGCATGTAAGCTTTCTTGGTCTTGAATTTGTGTAGACATTCTTTGGATCATCTTGATTTGATGATTCTCCATTCTCGGTAAAACCTAGACTGGTATTGTTGTTGACTCTTCATTGTCCTTCAAGAAAATCATCCATTCTTTTATTGCTTTCTTCATCTTTCTTGATGATTTCATTATGTTGTTGCTGAATTCTTATTTCATGTTTCAACTTTTCATTCTCATCCCTTAGTTCACCGATAGCTTCTATTATTTCAATGAGTTCAACATTTAATTTTTTTGCCTCTTGACTCATAAGAATAATCTGATTTGTAATCTCATGGTGATGCTCTCTAAGTCTTTGTATTTCAGACTCTTTTTCTTGTAGCTTTTTTGTGATCTTTCTTATATCATCAATATCTAGTGTTCTTTCTTTCTCAGCTTGTCTATCATTATTCATGACATCAATCATCCTTACCATCTGTGTCTCTTGACCGATTTGCAGAGATTTAACTTGTCCAACTAGATGTAGATTGATTTTAGTTAGGCTTGTGATACTTTCTTTTGATTTATCTGATGCTTTGCTTGTAGTTGATCCTGAAGACTCAAAGAAATTTGGTATCTCTTCCTCATGATAATCTATCTCATTAAAGTGATATGCCATATTCTTTCTTTCTTCCAGCAGCTATCTCATGTTGATTCTAGCTTCTTTATACTATTCAAAGAACATACGAATTTCAAGCTTTTTGTTCTCAATATTTTTATCAAGTCTGTACTTCTCCATTGTTTGATCTTTTTTCTTAGGCCTTTAAGATTTCCAAGAAGAGACTTAGCTCTGATACCAATTATTAGGATTAATGGGAAGTATGTACTGAGAGGGGAGGGGTGAATCAGTACCTCTAAAACTTTTGTATCCCTTTTATCAATTAACCTTTGTAATCAATTGTATATCCATTCAATTTGATTTAAACTATCTTGATGTGAGTTATATCAAATCATAACATTAACATACATGTGAACATTCATAGAAACATTCATGAAAGTAATTTGACACATAACACAAGATATGATATCACAGATGATGACATCTAATTGATTGAATATTTGATAATGTTAAGTTGAAGATGATGCAAGACATTAAATCAGTTAATGGTTTGTATTGTCATTGATGTCAAATTGATATCATCTGTATGGTCATGTACATAATGCCAAAGACTTCAAAGAATCAATGGAATAGAGATTATGCTTTCAACAATGCATAAAAGTCAAGTATTCACTAAGTGTCAGACAACACCGACGGAGTGCACACCATCGATAAAGGCAAAGAAAAAGTCACAGTGATACCCGATGAGCATAAGATAGTGTTGCCCGATGAAGCAAAATCATAGTGATGCTTGATGAGCAAAATCCAATGATGCCTGACGGATGGAGATCCCGAAGCTGACTGGAGTCACACAAACGGAACTAGCAGTTATAAGAGACGACTAACTGTAGAGTTGACCGACAGAATAGAGAGTTTAGAAAAAAACAAAATATCTAGCTGGCAAAGCTTAAGGATAGACTTAATTGGTTGTTTTATTCAACCAGAGTTAAGTAATTGATTTAAAGAAGATTTGTACAGTTGGCAAGAAGATAACTATGAGATAAATCAGGAGTTAAAGCTTTAAATCAAATTGGATGGATTGTTTTTCACTCCAAGAATCAAGAATCAAGAATTAAGGAATATCATGTCTATATAAGAGACAAGCATAATTCATTTCTGTAATCACATACACAGGAAAGGGAGTGAATAGAAAGAGGATGCTAAAGAGAAACTGATGAAGAAGAACTTCATACAGTCTTGATCAATCAAGCTGAAGGAGAGCTAAAGAATTTTGCAGACACCGATGAACCGTGAAGCACAAAATCATAGAGCAAAAAGTGTGGAGCAAAAAGAATTGAATTGATACATTGATCAGAGAGATAATTTACTTAAATAGATCTGAAAATCTGCAATTCAAGTTGCATTAGAAATAGGTCATAGTGTTTTAGTTTAACCATTGAAGCATCAAGTCTCTTAACAGAGCAGGACTTAACAGTCTTCTGTATATTGAGGTACATCCCAAGGAGTGCCAAAAAGGTTGATTCATGAAAGTAGCATTGAAATTTCCTAAAACCTATTGACAGTCTAAGAAGAAGGCTGATTCAAAGATGGTAGCAAGATTTGCCTAAAGCCTAATGACAGTCTAAGAAGGAGGATGATTCAAGAATGGTAGCAAATAGATGGCCGATACTAAGTGACAACCTCTATGTATAAAATCCTCTAACAAGGTCACACCTAACAGTATGTTTATAACCTTTAATAGGGTTGGCTCCTAACAGGGCTCACTTCAAAAGAGTGAAAATTTGGAGTACCGGTCCCAGTGGTTTTTCCCTTGACAGGGTTTCCACATTAAAATCCATGTTTTATGTGTGTATGGTTTATTACTTTACTATTTTACATTTCACATATGCATTTCTGGATTGATTGGTATACTCTACATATTTACTGAGTGTTGATAAATAGTTTTGCTACTTATCGGTTATCAAGGAGAATAAGGTCAGAAAAGGAAAACCAATAGACAATTAATTATTATGAGCATTTCATGGCATGCATCTTGTAGGGACTTAATAATCTGAGATGTATTTGATTGGTGGTTGAAGTTTAAAGGATAATTTTTGAAGCCATTGATTCACCCCCCCCTCTCAGTTATTACTAACAATTGGTATCAGAGCTTGTTTGCTTAGAAGGTAATTTTCAAGACCTAAGTAAAGATCACAAGATGAACAGACGAGATGTGCCCAAGTTGAACAAAGACAACTTTGCTTCATGGCAAAGCAGGATAAGACTCCACTTATCAGGTATTGGTAATGATGTTACTC
>MU223568.1:3328172-3342824 GCA_018584345.1 Thuja plicata | reverse complement strand
TAACAGGGTTGGCTCTTAACAGGGCTCACTTCAGAAGAGTGAAAATTTGGGGTACCAGTCCCAGTGGTTTTTCCCTTAATAGGGTTTCTACGTTAAAATCCATGTGTTATGTGTGTATGGTTTATTATTTTACATTTCACATATTCATTTATGGATTGATTGGTATACTCTACATATTTACTGAGTGTCGGTAAATAGTTTTGCTGCTTATCGGTTGTCAAGGAGAATAAGGTCAGAAAAGGAAAACCGATAGACAGTTAATTATTATGAGCATTTCATGGCATACATCTTGTAGGGACTTAATAATCTGAGATGTATTTGATTGGTGGTTAAAGTTTAAACGATAATTTTTGAAGCCACTGATTCACCCCCCCTCTCAGTTATTACTAACAGCAGAAAACTCCTGTGAGGAAGTAAAAACTACGGTGGGGATGGCACCCACAAAATCTTTACTATCTGCAGATTGGAAGGGGCCAGTTAAGGCTTACAATTTTTACACTTTGCTCCACTTGTTAGAATGATAGAAAATTACAAATTGACCTGGTAAATGCAATCTCCTATTGCTGATACAGATCCAATTTAGTTTACATAAAAATATTATCACCTAATTGTGATTGAATAATACCTCTGATTCTTGGTATGCTCTATTCTTGGTTCTTGCTAACCAAATTCACCTTTTACTGTTCATATTCTTGAATCTCTTAATATGATCCATAGATGTGCTCATTTGATTCATTCATGTTCTCCTCTCTCTTCACATCATCTATTCATCCATGACAATGAATGATTGCATCATCTATTTATAGATGGATTGACTTCATCAAGTTTTGATAAAAACAATGTTAACTCTAAGATCAGGTTTACAACTTATACCTAGATCTCTGAGTCTATGTGTTTTAAATCAATTAGACTAATTAAAGCACTTACATTCATGTATCTTGTCCCTAAAGAAATAGATTTAAAACAATTAAATATCCTATAAATAGAATACACTTTCTTTATCTGACGTGGAAGTCAGATCACCTGCTTTATCTGACGTGGAAGTCAGATCCACTTTTTGTGGGCTACAACTAAATTTCAATTCTGTCTGTCAGTCATGTGTGACTGTCCTTCAGTTTGGTTACGTCAGTTGCACTTTAACTGTCTTGTCGGTCTGCATTGTATCTTGCATTTTGGGTTTCTCTGTCGGGTTCCACTTTATCTTTCTTCTTTGTGATTTTGATTTACACACTAAGTTGTGTCGTTAGTTCTCTTTACACTTAGTCATCTTCGGTGATCTTTTTAATATCTGATCTTTGGTTTGCTTAGTCCTGTCTTTCAGTGTATGCTTACCAAAAGTGTTGTTTACATACTAATGGAAAATTAGTGTCATCACATGAAGTTGATCTACTAATTCTCTTCCTAGAGGCATGATATCTGAAGATATTTCTTGATAAATCTTTATCATTCTCATGAACAAATGTACTGTAGGTTCACCTTCATATATTTCCAAATTGAATAATGTATCCAAAGGGGACATGTAAGATTCTTCTTCCATAATATAATTTTTATTTTCTTCTTATCCATAGCACATGTTTTGTTAAGAATACATGTTTTCTTCTTCATCATTGAGATTTCCATCAAGCAAAAGGCCTTGTTCAATCTAATCATAAGCCTCCTTTTCTTTTCCTTCATCATCTTCTTCTAATATCTGCATGAGGAACTTTATAGAATGATCATCTAGTGTGATTCCCACTTCACGCACTTTATTTATTAATTCCTTGCACAGAGGCCTAATGTCTGAAGTATCTCTCAAAGAATATTCACCATCCTTATTAGCAAATGTGCTAAAGATTCCCCCTCAAATCTCTCCAAACTGAAAAATGAATCAAGTAGAGACATACTAGGATCCTCTTCCATTCCACAACTTTGGTCTTCATACCGTTCATAACACATGTTGTCTTCTTCACTTGCATCATGAAATACATCAAGAAACTATTGCTCAAACTACCTCCATAGTAAGATACTCTATGTAGGTAGTAATTCATATTCTTGTCTCGCATAGTCATTTAAATTCCTGACAAATAACTTCATCACCTGATCTTCTTCACAAATCTCATAATCTTTTATAAATATGTAAAATGCATCCAAGTGATGCAGTGCTGATTCATCTCATTCTCCATGGAACTTTGGTACAAGTTGTGAAAGCTTTGGGGATAACTTGCTAAGTTTATAATCAAAATTGCTGAAATCTAATGGCCTGATGCCATCTAGAATAAAAGGTTTTCTTTGAATTAGTTGAGACATCCCAAAATAAAATTGTCTCCCTTTTCAAAGAGGAAAACTATCATCTCTCTCTGGGTCTCCTCCCTCAATAGAGTCAATGACTGAAATGCTTTATTAAATAGACTCGCCTCCTCGCTTCGAGGAAAATATTGTTTGCTGGTCTTCTAGATTCTTCCTTCCAGTAGAGTACATTTTCAAACAAACTGGTGCAACTGTTCTTTGATCTGCAAAATCTAAAACTCTGGGTAACTTCATAATACTTATTGTGAGAAAATCTCCCCAGTAGAGTTTCCAATCTGTTGGTGCTCAAATCAACAGATTAGATTTCCTATGGGCTTTCCAATCCAATGCTAGGAAACCCAAGTGATTTGGCCAACAAACAAGTCACAACCAAAGAAAGGTTGGAACTTCTACAATTCTGGCTCTGCAGGACCAAGGCTGGTGGGCCTATACTTTAAACTTATCCTTCAAGTCTTAAGGTTTTTTATAACAGATAGAATATAATTCAAATCCTCTCTCTCAAGTATGGTAGACGCACTTGAAAGAAATCAAACTGAAATCAACATATCAAAAACTACAAAACTGAAATACGTTGTGAAATTATAAATATGTATGAATTGAGATGAATAGATGGATAGGATGTCACAAAACTTAAACAATGAACTAAATAACCATAATCCAATAAATGAATAGATCAGTGTCTTATTCTATCATGGTTAATATAGTCAAAATCATCCCAAGCCTATGTATAACCCCAGAGATAGTTTGCAAGAAACATATCACTTCAAAGGTGTTCAAATGAACATATATCTCAAGATAAATCCATAGCTAATTCAATTGAATTTAAATTTTCAAATAATAGATTGATTAATTATGGCCAAAAATCAATTGAATTTAACCATACAAGATGAAAAGACCAATTGATAATAAAGCTATAAATTTAATCAAAAGTATGCAACATCAAACTACCACATTGAAGAAAATCAAAATATTTTATCCAAGGGACTAATTAAAATTTTAATTGAATCGATTCCCACAGATGAAATAAAAAGCACTTATCTTTATTGATTTCGAAAAAACTAGTACATCCAGGTTCATGTTGCAGTTGTTGATCCAAATCTATCCAATCTGTAAAAAAAAATATTATTGTATTGTGTGTATTTGTATTGATCCTGATATCCTTTATATATAAAGTCCAAAGAATGCATACAAGCTTCATATCAATACATCTATTCATAACTAAAACCTAATCCTAAGATCAACAACTAAACATCACAGTTACAATCAAGGAATGATTAATATCCTTGTTTAAAAATAGTTATCGATCGTTGGGATTCATAATAATAATTGTTTTAGAAAATTCTTTATGGTATGTCTAAGATAATGATTCTGCATGTAATCATCATGATACTTCAATCATATGTCCATCCAGATATTCTATTTTGATAATGGGTACTATCACTGGCATCTCGACCAACTTTGTCATCAAGAACAAGATCATCGACGTTGTTGACCATCCTGTGGAATTTATCCATATTTGTGAATATTCCTCATCAAACATCTACATGTGATCATCCTTTAGTCCAAAAGATCATATTGTCTTATCATCAGATAGATCCATGGTAATCGCCACCTTTGAAACCCTGCATGAAGATGTCAACATATCAAATAGTAGACAAAACCCTAATTAGCATGAGATATAATATTAAATATATTAAAAATGACATAAATAAATCCATGTTGACGCTGCCACCCCAACATTCTATCTTTTTCATCATTGCAGACACGTTTTGTCATCGCGCAATCCCTCAATGGATAAAAGATATGCATCTTCTGATCGAGGGATCATGTCCACCATTGATCTTGTCCTTGCTTTAGAAGTTGGTCATCATTACTTCATTGCTCAGAACCTATGGGCCTGGGACACGTGTCATTCAGGCGCTTTCCCTTGAAGGCTAAACCATGTGCATCTTTGCTTTGAGGCACCACACCAACCGTCAATATTCACCGAGCTTTAATCGTCGATCACCATTCAGTCTCCTTTAAAAATTGATCATCTTTTCTGCTTGTTTAAGACATCACCATTGATCATACCCATGTGCTAAAAGGAAAAGGTTTTAGTAGCTCACACTTTAACCAACTTAGAAAATGATGTGTATCCATGTCATCCTGCTTGACTAATCAGGTACCGCCAGCTGTTATCCCTGTTATCTCACCATTCAGAACATTTACTGGCCTAGGACATGTGTTGATCAAGCGCATTCCATTGAAGGTTAAATAATCAGCATCTTCACTTTGAGGCATTACGCTCACCATCGATCATCATTGAGGTTTAACCCTAGATCTTTCCTTGTTTGCTGCTTGAAACTTGTGGGACCAGGACACATGGTGTAAATACGTGTTCCCTTAAAGATTAAAGAATGATCAACTTTTGATTGTGGGATCATGTTATCCATCAGATGAAACCTGATCAACTCAATGTTTAATTCTCTTTGACCCTACCTTGGAGAGATCTCGGCAGACACTTGTCAGCTAGGCGCGTTCCCTTAATGGATAAAGGACATTCACTTTCTAACTGCGGGATTCGACAACCGTCAAAGGAGTCTAATCTTTAACCATAGATATTGGTTAGTTTCTTAGAATGCTTGCAGGCTCGAGACACATGTCAACATCATGCGATGCGTTGATGGGTAAAGATCATTTATCTTCTGCTTTAAGGGATAGTGCCAGCCATTGGATGAAATATGATCTACGATGAGGTTTAAATCACCAAAAAGATATGCACATAGATATGAAACAAGAAAAAGCCCATAGAGACATATGCAACGGTTATATTTATGAATTTGAAAATTAAAATTGAGAACATCATGGAAAACAACAGTACAAGACATATAAATTCATCGACATAGGCATAAGAGATACTTCCTTGAGCTATTAGGCATGAAAATTTGGCCTGTAAATTTGGGTTCCACCATGAGGCTTTAATGAGTTATGGTTGTCCCTCTCCTAAGTATCTTCTTACTCATAGGGATATTTTTAAGAAAGAAAATGGAATTACCTCTTTTAAGGACACTCTACCTTTTCTATATCCACATGACACATCTTTTAAAAATGAATCACTCTTTCACCTCTCCTAAAGTATCTTTTTCCTACGAAGATGACTTTAATCCTCCTATGTATTCTACATTAGAGAGTAGCAAACCATCTCCTTCTAAAGGTAGTTTGGTGCAAGAGACTAAACATGTTTTGTCTCTAGATCTTTCTTCTTCTCCTACTTATCATAACTATCAATATATTTGGAAACAAGATGATGTTATGCATTTCATTCATGATCTATTGCCTAACATATTATTTAGTGAAGATAAAGACCTAGGTAAGAATACTTCTAATGAACCTACTATAGTGAATGTGAACAATGTTGATGGGATTAAGAATCTCCCTATAGAGATAAATCCCCCTATTATACATTCCTATAAAACAACTTTTCATCAAAGCCTTCCACCTTCCAAACCAAATTCATCTTATAAAAGTGGCTATAACATGATTCCTACATGAGGCTATAGTGGAAAAGATCTTGGAAAGATAGACCAATTCCCTATAGATCCTCCTCCTTCACAAGCCTCTAGATTTACACCTTAAGAAAAAATTGTTCCTAACCCTTTTCAGGATTTCATAACTCATTTCTTGTCTAAAAAAAACACATCTCATAATGACACCATAGAATTCCAAGAGTTTATAGATACTGGTACTATAAATGTAATACCCCATCATTAATTTTACTATTATGTTGTTCTCCATCATGTCATCTTAGTAGCTTAATTTAGTAGGGTCTCTTTATTTTTCATGATGTCCATTATGAATAGCATAATAGGTCCTTTGTCTTTTTCTTGTATCCGGGGGGCAAGGCATCTCTATCTTATGCACTCCTCCTTATAAAGAATCTATTATCTCTTTGTTGGTTGAATATTTTATACTATGATGTCCTTCCATGCATGGAATTTGGTTTTGAGGATCTTTCTCTTTAGGAGATTCATATTATTGTGTGCAACCTCATGTAATTGATTTTTCCACTAAGTTTGTATAATGTGGCATTATTTCTCTTTCTCCTTTCATAGAACTAATATTCTCTTTATGGACTTACATATTTTATAATGGTATATTATTTCTAGCGTGAAATCCTTTGTTTCACAAAAGGATTTGTTTTATTTCTTAACAATATTTTCATGATTCAAAGAGCATGTCTGTTAAAAATGATCTTCCACTTAGGGAGTGTATGGTGTTTCTTCCTTTAAAAGTGATTCATTATTCCTTTGTTGACTTGTTTCTTTTATAACATGATGTCCTTTCTTGTATGATTTTTTTTTCTTACATTATTTTTGTCTCCTTTTTAGGAGATTTACATCCTTGTTCACAACTTATTTTTGCTTGAAAGTGCATGTTTATTATAAAATATCTTTCACTTAGGATTTATAATGTGTTATCTTTTTCATTGTCTTCACCCTTGGGGGGAAAGGTGTCATTTTTATTCTTTACCTTCCTAAGGATTCACATTCCTTGGTATAATGTAATTTGTTTATCATGTGACATTATTTTCTTATATGGAATTGTTAATTTTGATTTATGATTATCTCTTATGCAAGAGGTGTGTATCATTGATCACAAACTATTCCTTATTTGTAAAAGTATGTGCATCCTAAACCAATATCCTTACTTGTGGGCCTAAAGTGTATTATACTTCATCAATAATCCCCTTTACACCTAGTAATAGGTGGGTTAAAAAAGGGTGCATTCTTGTCCCCCTTCACTCTTTTTCTTGAATATGCTATCTTTGTCCAAGAACTCCTCTTGAAGGTAGATGTATTATAACAAGATATCTTACTTTCAAGGGTCTCTTACCACTTGCAGATATCCTTACACAATTATATTTTCCTTGTATAATAAGAGTCTTAGCTCTTTTCTAAGGTTATATCATACATTATTGTTTTAAGGATATCTCCTTCTTGTTGGAATTAGGTATCATTGTTATCTTTTCCTTATTATGTCACTATAGTCCTACGTCACCATCATAAGGAGGGGAGCATACATGTGGCCTCCTTGTACATTATGAAACTTTTATTGGTCATTTGACTGACCATTTTCATAGATCCACATGGAAACTATGATTTTTTAAAGACTAATCCCATAATATTCCTTCTGCGCAAAATTTCAAAGTCACCCTATGTGCAAAATTTCAAAGATTCCCGATACACAAAATTTTAAAGCCACACCATTCAAAAAAAATTATAAGCTTCCCCATGTGCAATTTTTTAAAGGTATAATTTAATATCACAATGTATCTTTTTAGACCATCAATTATCTTTCTCCCTCTCTTTGGGGTGAGTGGAACTAGCATAATACAACTTTCTATCCTTTCTACTCATTCCTTCTCTTTCTCCCATGGATCACCTAGCATAACACAACTTGATAAACTATTGGATTCATGGTTTCTCTCTCTTCTTTCCATGCTCTCATAAATTTTGTAGTGGGTTAGATCATGGAGTATTTTTCATCCTTTGTGTATGCTCTTTATCTTTCTATGTGATGACTTGTTCACTTACAGTAGCTTTCCGAACATGATGCTAGTGGTTGGGGCATTTTTCAATTGATGTCTCTTCAACTAGCTGATTTGGAGCTTTTTTTAGTATTAACCCCTTTTTTAAATGTATTTTATCTTTTAGTGGTTGTATTGTGTTCCCTTGTGCATGGTTTTTTGAGTTTTGATCCTTTTTTTGTGGGCTTCTGTCCTTCAACTTAGTGATGTCTTATCTCTTTGTATTTTGCTTATAATTATTTCTCTTTTTCTCTCTATCTCTCTTTTCTCCTTTACCATCAGAAGGAGATTGTATCATACTCTTTCTAAATTTGGGGGCTAAATGTACCATCCTAAATTATAAACACCTAACATGTGTGTATAATTTCATGATTGTTTAGCACCCACCTTAGTTTGTTTTCATAGTAGGACTTCATATGACAATTAATGAACACCTAAATTCAAATATAAGTCCTCTATCATTTCAATCTTACTCAGTACCAAGGTAAGACATTATTTATAAGTGCGATCCTCTATGTTTCCTCCAATCCAATAATGTATTTCATCACCTAGGCCTATGTTACCATTTGTGGCCTTTGTGTTCTTTACCAATCTCAAAATTAGCTATACCTTGTAATTTGAAATCCTCTAATTTTTCAAGACCAGTGGTCTTGATTTTAGCTCTAATTGGGTGGAACATAATGCCCAGGTCATTTTTTTCATGGGAATATAATGTCCAAGGCATTGCGTTCCTTGAAGATTAGGTTGAAATTGGAACTAGGATCCTGTCTTGGTGATTTAGTGGGGTATTTGCATTTGCATTTGGTCTGCTTGAGTTTTAACCCCATAGATGTTGTGAGAGGTATATAAAAACCCTATCAATCCTAATTTTGGTAACAATTCTTAATATTTTACATCTACTCTCAAGCATTCAAGTTCAAGGTGTCAAAGAAAGCATCAAAGCATTAAAGGTATAAACTTATTTTCAAGCATTCAAGGTGTTATTCTCCATGGATTGAAAGTTTATTTCCCTCATTGAAGTCCAAGTAAAGGAGTTTTCTATCAAGGAAGGAGTAAAACTAAAATGTACATTCATCCAAGTCTTCTTTCTTCTTCTTAATCAAGCATTGTGGTGAACTACAACATCCATCACATAATGTTTTATCTTTCATGATTTCCTTTTGGGTTTTTTGTGTTAAGTAAAAGCTATTGCATCAACATATTTTATTACATTTAAAGAAGAATATACATTTCCAAGGTATGAAATATTTTAATTTTTAGATCTAGCCTCTACTACATGACAACACACTTTCATTTCCTTTATTTCATTTCAAAGTTGATTCCAAACAGGGGTTTGACTGAGATAAACCCCTTTATCCAACCTTCTTCCCTATTTTTCTATGTGAAGGTATATGTGACACAACTGTCAAAACTATTCCAAAAATTTCAGGGCAAAAACATTGGGAACACAACAAAAATCTACAAACTATACTTGGGAACAAAATGCCCAGTTTGATTTGTACCCTGCAAAATCACTCCAAATTTAAATTTTAGGTTAGAAAAACCTTATGGATCCCTTAAAAGTCATTCAAACTATTTATTTTCTTTTTATCAATCTGTACCTCTTGAATCTTGTCAATTTTTCTTATTTAGCCTTTTATTTTACATCATCATATCATTCTATTCATTTAAAAACCCAAATCAGTGAAGGATCATTGAATCACTTAGAGATTAAGGCCTAATTGAGCCTATTAAGACATCTTCCTTTCAATTGTGCATTAGGAAAAAGGGGAACAATCCAAACTGCTAACCTTTTCTTATTATACATTTCTATTATTTCTAGTTATGATTTAGAGGTTAAGAAAATGGATATGAAAACTACTTTCCTTCATGGTGATTTGGAGGAGGATATTTACATGACATATCCAGAGCACTTTGTGGTATAAGGTAAAATTAAATTAGTTTGAAAATTGAAGAAATATTTGTATGGCCTCAAGTAGAGTCCTAAGATGTGGTGCTAGAAATTTGATACATGTGTCTTAACTTTTGGATTTGAGCATTCTAAATCAGATTACTATCTTTATTATAAATTTGATGATAGTCATTTTTTGTAAATTTCATTATATGTTTATTATATATTTTTCATTGGTAAAGGGAAAGGTATGATTATAGAGCTAAAGACTTGGCTTGCTGCTAAATTTGAAATGAAATATCTTGGTGTAGCTAAGCACATTATTGGGATCAAAATTAGAAGAGATGGAGTGAAAAATTGGTTAAGGGAAAACCCACGGTGGGGATAAAACCATAAGATAGGTATACTCTACTATAAGTATTACAAAGGGGCATGCACATGCATTCAGGCACACTAACTAGAGCTCACTCCTCAAATTGAAAAAAAAAAGGCTTACTACCCAGGGAAGGCTCACTACTTGTACAAGAAAACTCAGATCACAACCATAAATTATGAACTGAATAATAACATCTCCTCTATGCTTGGATCAATTCCATTGAAGCACAAAACAAATTTCTTCTTCACACTTCGTCTCTACTTTCAAAAGATGTATACATTCAATGCACATACATACTTGCACATATATTCATGACCACACACGAATAAAATATTATTACATTTATTTATACATTACATCAACCTTGGAAAGATCATCAAGGGTGTCTCAAAAATCACCACCTAATTACAAAATAAACCATACTCAATACAATATTACATGCAAACCTTTTCCAAGACATACAACATACCAAAATATTTGGCCTCAAACATGATACACCTCCAAATATTATGCCTCAAACATCTGCAACATGCTACAAGCATCTAGTTGACCATGAACATGAAGAAGACCAACATACTGATGGAAAACATCAATTGCAAGCTCAACAAAAAATGTAAACCATCAACACAAAAGTTATACAATCCATAAATATCCACAAGCATCATGCATTACTATAGAAATATCGACGTCAACACAAATTACTAGAATCACCAACATCTTCATACCAAACCTCAAGAACACTAATGACAACGACTGTCAACCTTGAAAAATCACTTGCATACCTCCAAACCATGAACCAATTGAATTGAGGACACACATCAACATCCCAAACATGCCTCCAAATAAATAAAGCAAGATATTATAATGTGGAGCAATGCACATCAAAATACTGTCACTCTTTCACCATTGAACAACTAAAATACCAGTCATAACACAGATACTCACAACTCATTCAAATATCCATGAAAACCTCTAAAACTTGAACTAAATCAACTAAAGACAACACTCTACAAAATCTTTAATCCTTAAACTCTGATCTTCATCATACTTTCTATACTGATCAAATGAACTCATTGAACTTCACTGCATCACTATCTCATACAAAGAATTATGTTGAAATTAATGACAACACATCTCTCAAGTTCATATTTACACATTCTCCCAACAAGATCCCCCTTTTACATTGATGGAAACATATGATGTGAAAAATAGTTAATGACAAATAAATCAACAACTCCTCCTTAGACCTTGCACACTACTCTTCTCCTTCTTTACTTTTTTCACACGACTCTCTCCCCTTTGACATAAATGGAAGAAGGAACATATTTTTAGTAAATCCATAAAAACTAACTTTCTCCCCTAATATGAACACCTGACTCACAAAACACAAAACTGACTACTCCCCCTGAGTAGTAGCCACCAATTATCAATATGAATCATGAGATATGACTATGAAATGCACTAGACTAATGCATACTAATACATCTAAGATAACACTCCATGTGAATTTTCCAAAGAGAGTAGTTTGTACCATAAAATCTTAGACTATCCTTCTTGTAAGTTGCTATCCTAGATAACCTTGAGTGGTTAAGATTCTTTAGAGGAACCTTCTCTGACACCAATTTATGGAAATAGGGAAGACAACTCAGAGGTCGGGGGGGGGGGTGAATTAGTTGTCTCAAAAACTCACACAACTTAAACTTATTCTTAGACCTGATAATTAAACATGGAGGTTGTTACCCAAATATTTACATACGGGATAGTGATCAGAAAATAGTAAAAAAATTGCATAAAGATACATCTTTTAGATATTACTGTTCAACAAATACAAAAGAAATAAATTGCTATTACATTCATATTATCACTCTATATTTGAGTTTTGATCAAATTCACACTTTCAGATTCATAAATGATCATTACATTGTGCATTCATACTAAATGTATTAGACAAGTGTTCCTTCAAGGTCACATCTTGTATACTAAAACTCAGAGGACATATGTAGAAAAGAAAGTAAGAGAAAGGCATGATGAAGTCTAGGGGTCTATGTATTGCCTTTAAGAGGTCTTCTAGTTTCTAGAGTTGTTCATCTGCAACATCTGAAGTCTGGTTGTCTTGGTCTTGTCTCTGTCTGTCCTCCATCCTAGGTCTCCTGTTGGTCCTGTTTCCTGCAACATCATGGTGAAAAAGATGTTAGATCCAATTGGATCTAATAAATACTTAAAATCCTAAAAAACACCATGCATCAATCAAACTTCCTGAGCTGCATATTAACTGATGATATCAATGTAATAGAAATGTATGCATCTTCATTGGCAGAATAATAACATCAAAAAGACATATCTTTATGAAAACCTTTGCTGTAATTAAAATATGTAGTGAGTGTCATGAGCCCATGCTTGAACTTCACAATATGAATTATTAAAGAATGAAATAATGTTAGATGTTCACATGTGTAGGAAAGAAAGAGATATGATGGTATGCAGATTTCAACATTGATGTGCAAGAAAATGATTGAACTATAGCAAAATCAATATACCAGGAGAGTAAGAATAGTATTTTCAAAGGGGTTGTTATGAGTTTACATGACAAAGGAAAAGATGTCCAAATGTAGTACATATGCCAGAATAGGCAATGAATTACAATGCGGTTATGTATTTTCACATAACGAATGTAGTGTTTTTCATAGTGAAGGTCAAATGAAGGTGCAGTTTTAAATACAGTACATATATATAAAAATCAAATGATGGTACTGTTTAAAGGATGAATGGGAAGTAAAGCTATCACAGTACATGATGCCTTTGGATTATAAACAAGAAGGAATCAATCCACAAAAAAATTTACTTCAGAGAATAATGAAAAGGAATTGTGCATTTTTTGTCAAGCATTACTTTTTATGCATATATCCATAAAAGTGAAACAAGTACATAAAGCATAGCCTCCACAGATAGTGGGTAAGGTAGGCATGGTTCTAACAGCATGGTCTCCACACAGGAAAACATTGTACATAGATGCAAACATTCATTGAAGCTGACATCATAAACAACATTGTCTCTATACAAGACAGACTACAGAACAACCAAAGGGGGAGTGATGAGAGCTTGTGTTAAGCTTTTAAACTACAAGGTATTCTTGCGATGTTTTAATGTTAAAACTCATATGTAACAAATGTTCCTACATTCAGCAGAGCTGAAATAAGGTAGAGTTCACCTCTTGATAACTATAGAAAAAGATGGAGTTAACTCAAGCTATGTGGGTATTCACCATAATACAAGCACAGTTGGATACAACCTTCTAGTTCAACAGAGGCTCGAGTACAAAATTGGTCATAAAAAACATGTTCAACTAAAATAGCATAGTTAAGAAGCCAATAAAAATCCTAAATTATCACTGCAATGAATATGGTGGAGTTAAAAGCCGTAACTGGAGGCTTCCAAGGAAACTAGAATATGCAGTGATATTTTCAAATGAATACAAAACATAAATGCAAAGGCATGAGGCTACTTATCTATAAGTTTAGATGGGGATTATCATTATTTGTGGTGGAGCCCAAGCTTCAGTGGAGAGAAGCCAATAAAGTGCCATATATCATGGAAGAACTCAAGGTGAAGCTACAGAAGTTTGAATATGCAGAGAGCCCACAGATAAAACTCTGAGTTGCAAGCCAAGTTTGAAGTACTAGAAGCCGAGCTTCATGCAAAGACTCCAGTAAAACAATAAACAAAAAATGAAGCTCGAGTTCTCATTGTTTATAGAAAATAAAGCCACGGTAAACAATGAAGAGTCCAAGTTCAACCAAGTTCATAATATATGCAGTGCCATTTTCCATGGCTTCAAACACTAGGATCAACCAAGGATAGCAAGCAACGCCATTTATTATGGCATGGAGCTCGAGATACATTGGAAGACTCGAGGATGAAGAGAGCCCAAGCTCTTCTCACTCAAATGTCACAAACAATAAAGAGGATCAGTCCAAGAAAAGAAGTCAACTTCCAACTCTTAATGGAGCCCGAGTTCCTTTTATCATGCAATAAACCCGAGCCCCATGATTCATCCAGAGAGAAAATGCAGACAAGCATGGTGGCGCCAAACAAAACCCTAACCTTCTCCTTCCAACAAATGAGGAAATACCAAATGAGAAAGCTAAAAGAGATGAAATAAAATGCCTTTGCCAAGTTTTAATAAACTTTGGAGTCCACAATGCGAAAGATAATGACTTGTCAAACTGTAGTGCACAACAACCTCTCTTTACATGCCACGACAGCTTCATCACATGCCATGGCAGTATGATATTTTATGGTTATGTTGACCATGAAGTTAAGTGTCGAATTAGGGCTTTTTAGATTTTTGGGGTTAGTTTTGATGGGTCTTCATTCATGTTGTTGAGTTAGGGGTTATGTATTTGGGATATTCTACAAAATATTATAATGTGTTTGTAATATATGTTGATATACATTAAAAAGATGTAAATCAAAGATATATCAACTTTAGGAGAGTTATGGAGGGCTAGTCTCATTTTCAAAATTAGCCTT
>MU223568.1:3302156-3312167 GCA_018584345.1 Thuja plicata | reverse complement strand
CAACAGGTCGACTCTTCCAGACATGCAGGGTGAATGAATCGATATTCATTCCTGTATGCAGCTGAAGAATAATGACCATGTTGAAGTGTCCTGCTAAATCAGAGGCCCACATTTAGCATGCACAGTGTCAAACAAAGAAAAATGTAACAAATCTGCTAATGAACATCGTAAGAAGCGTAGACCTAATGCTAGGGACCATGCTTCTGTTCTTTGAAATTCTTTACCTTCTTTTGATCAACCTATGCCTGATGTGTTGGAAGAAGTTAATGCTCATAATGATGATGTTAAGATGAATGAGTATGATGATCCTATTCACATCTTAGATCCCATTTTAATTAATCTTGATGAGGAGGATACTCTTGATGATCCTATTGATCTTAGTGATGAATATGAGGCCATCGATCTTGATACTGATTTACGTCACATGCTTTCAACTCAATTGATAATTACACCTAGTATCAAGCATTACAATTCTCAAGAGGATCCTTGTTTGGAACTGGATATTATTCCTACTGTATTGGATATAGTCCCTCTTGCGAGTTTCCCACCTTCCCTAAATGATATAAACCGAGATGGGGATAGTAGGCAATGAGCCTGATTGGCTTATCCTTCATGGTAGCCCTTTTTGTGTTTTCATGTTGTATTGTGCTTCTCCTGTAATGTGTTTTCTAAATGTTTGTTAGAATCTTTTATATGACCCTTGTTACTTTGTTGGTGCAAGGTGATAAAGGAATCAAACCTATTGTATAATTCCTTTATATGTATCTCTATTCTTCTATATGTTGTTTTCATGTTATGTTGTACTTGTGCTATTGTTCATAAAAAAATTTCCTTGTATAGTCCGCTTGGATCTGCGACATGGTAGCACTGATTATTTTTTGGTCTCCATGTTGTGGTTCGAAAAGAATCTTATTCGTAACTCTTGAGTTTTCTTTCCTCCACTGTGATTGCAGTTCTACTTTATTTGGGGAATGATGTCAATTCATTTGCAATAATACCATATCTATATATACATGTTATCTTATGATCATACTAACCCCACAGTAGGTAGATCCCTTCTATGTTCTTTGTATATTTATGTGGTATTTCCCTTGATTTGTCCTTGTTTGGGGGAATCTCGTATTGGAAACGTAATCAGTAGAGTTGTTTATGTTTCTGTTAAAGCCATTACTCCTGTTAAAGTGTTAGCAATGACTTTAACATGGGGGCATATGCTCTACTCACTTTTTGCACACACACACACATTCAAAATATTTTCAAAGCTTAAATTTTTTTCCCTTTATGGATTAAAGACTAATCCTTAAAGCACATATTTTTACTTTACATGATCTCTTGATCCCCCCTGTTTAAATTTACACGGAACTCTTGATCCCTCCAATTTCAATTTATAATGTTTTAATCCCTTAAGGTAGGAAGGTGTCCTTAAAACCAGATCTCCCTGATGGGTTGACTAGTGAGTAGCCAAATTCACTAGGTGGTTCAACTCCATCTTTCTAGTTGCACTGTTTCCTTGTGTGGTTCACAATGGGACATAAGTTCTCATTGGGTGAGGTAATCACACCCTCTCTCTTTTTCTCCTTAACTGGTGATGTCTCTCTTATCATGATCTTAGGGTTGATGAAGACTTAAGTCACTGGGGGCTTGAGGATTCCTTTGTCCCTTTTGATTTCAATAAGATTATCTATTCTTTATGATCTCCTTTACCAAGAGTTTGCATTGAGTCCATACTCTTGCTAAAGTGGGGGCTAAATGTATAGTCAAAAAATGGAAGCACTTCCATTGTAGACTAGTTTAGCCTTCTGAGTAAGTGGTTTGGGGTCATGTCAAGTGCCTTGAATGGGTCTCTGACTTGGATCTAGATTTTTCCTCCTGTTCTACCCCAATTTCCACTTTTTATAGCCTATTTTTGACATTCCAAATTGCAAACTGGGATTTTGGCTTCAAGGTCAAAGTTGACCTTTTTGGGTCAAGGTTGTTCTCAACCTTGACCTAGGTTAGAATCAACCTTTTTTTGACCTAGGGTCCAGATTCCATATTCTCAGGGTTTTCGAATGTCAGGCTTTGGAAAGAGTTAATTCCCGCTTCTGGGTCGGGTGTTTCGATCTTCGGAGCAACAAATCTTAAATTATATTTAATATAGGTCATCTTCTAGGGGTATAGGTCTAATTGTATTTAATTCTCCTATGTAGGCCTCTCTAGAATATTGTTCCATAGATTCATATATAAGGAAGCTTTCTCCTCTCATTTTCTCTAACCATGAACTAAGACTTGAATTATACTTTGAGATTAATTCCAAAAGCGGGGTTTGACCAAGGAAAACACCTCCCCCAATAAAAAAATCCATTTTTCTTGTAGGTACAGGTTTAGAACAATGAATCAAAGTGTATATTTGGATACCCTTTTTGACAAAATTTTAGGATTCAGAAACAGATTTCCCGTCGGAGACTTTTTAGGTTGATTCTTCCCTAGGTTGGAATCAGAAATTCTGGGTCAATGGTGACATTGACTTGAGGGTCAAAATCAGAACTGTGTCAGAATGGAAAAATATTTTTGGGTTTTGTTCGTCTCTGTGTTTCTATTCTAGATCTGGTCTTTGATTTTCCAGAAACTGAGTACAGACACCCAAAAATAGCATTCTTCACATCTGCAACATTTCAAGGTTAGTACTTTTCTCCTATTCATTTCAATTAAATTTCTTAATCTTTCTAGATCTATCACACATTCTTTTCTAAAATGGGAATTTAAGATCTTCCTCTTTGCTCTTATTTTGAAATGATTGATTCATTTATGCACTGATCCTTCCTTTTGGGTTAATCAATTTGGATCCTTCATTTGTGTATCTAAGGATAAAAGGGGAACATCTTATTTACCCCCTACATTTTAAATGTAACATTTTATATGTTACACCTCTAAACCACAAACAACTTGATTCAAGGACACACATCAATATACCAAACATGCATCCAAATCCAAAGAGCGATATATTAAAATGTAGAGCAATGCATGTCAAAATACTATCACTTTGTCACCACTGAACAACTAAAAAACCATTCACAACATAGATACTTAGAAATCACTCAAATATTCATGAAAAATATGAAATTTGAGCTAAATCAACTACAAATTACCCTCTACAAAATATTTAATCCACAAACTTTGATCTTCATCATACTTTCTATACATGATCAAATGAACTCACTGAACTTCACTGCATCACTGTCTCAGATAGATAAATATGTTGACATTAAATTACAACACATCTCTCAAATATATCTCAAGCACATATTTGCACATTCTTCCAATAGGTAGCTCAAATTATTCTTTGTGTTATCATTGGTAATATGATAGGAGATGAAATTTCCCTTGATATTCATGGTTATGTGGATTCAAATTGGGAAGGTGATATTGATAGAAGAAGATCTACAAGTGCATATGTGTTTATATTATTTGGCGGTGCAATTAGTTGGATGAGTAAGCGACAGGCTGTGGTTTCATTTTGTACTGCTGAAGATAAGTGTATGACAACTACTAATGCTTGTAAAGAATTCATTTGGATTAAGATTCTATTTTTATATATTATAATTAAGAAAGGATTAGTAACTATTTATTATGATAGTCAGAGTGTGATTTTCCTAGAAAAGAACCCAAAATTTTATGCCAAAACCAAGCCCATTGATGCTCAATATCATTTTATTGGAGATATTATTAAGGATGGTAGAGTGAAGGTAGCTAAGTTAGAGACTTTGATGAATGTTTCATATTCATTAACTAAGGTTGTGAGCACAAAGAAGTTTAAATAGTGTTCAAAGTCTATGGGCCTCATGTCCCCTAGAAACTAGATTATGGTGTAGATACTTTGTTTTCTCTTGAAAGGTGTTCAAAAAGTGGGAGATTAATGAGAAAATATATCTCATCCTTGCATTTATGTGTAGTTATTATTTTTAGTGAGTTTTTATTTGAGCATAAAACTTCCCTATTCTTTCCCCGACAGTTCGAATGGGCCAGAGAAGATCATGTCCATTTTTTAAGGTATTAAAGTTTTAATTTTTGAAAATTGACAAAAAAATTTAAATTCAATTTTAAAGGCTATACTGTTACAATTAGCAGTTGTCATTGCACCAAAAGATCAATTTGTTAATTCCCAATTCAACCACTAGACATATATAAGACACATGAGGCGGTTAAGCCATGTAACGAACCACCATTGTGCTGAACAAACAAGGAGACCAAGGGCACAACTAGTCTTTCTCACCATTGTAACAATCCCCCAGCATAAGCGCAAGATTATAACCTATGACCAAGATCTGATACCACTTGTTACAACTAGCGATTGTTGTTGCACCAAAAGATCAACCTATTAATGATCGATACAACCACTAGACATATAAAAGATACAGAAGGCGGTTAAGCCATGTCATGAACCACTATTGCACTAAACAACCAAGGAGACCAAGGGTGAAATCAATCTTACTCACCATTGTAACATATACATGATCTATAATTGATGAAGGGTACTCCTCTTACATACCCAAACACACAACAAAAGTAAACAAGTAAATAGAAAATGCAAGAAATAAATATTGGCTTTATATTATCCCCATGAAACTAAATTATAAAATTCAAAAAATAAAGTGTTACAACCACATGGGAATTCTCATTACAATAATATCCAATCCAAAGGCTCCATATGCATGAACAAAATTATCTCTTGTAACCCCAATTCGGTTTCCTTCTATTGGAAAGTTTAACCACCCTAGAATGTTCTAGAAAGTGTAACTCCCTCTTTTTTAGGCCAACCAATTTTATATCATTTTTCCTATATTGGAATTGTATACAAAAAAATAGTGGTTAAAGGAATACCTAAACTAGTTAAGCACTCAAACAACTAAAATTGTTATAACCTTTAAGATTAGACAAATGAAAGCAATAAGAAAACAAGATGATGCAAAACCATAAGCACCCAAAGATCCTTCTCGATATGTAGCTTTATCCAAGTTGAGGGATGTGTGCTCACAATGATAGTTGCTTCAAGATTCAATAGGAGGTTTCAAATGGATGAGTGATGATTTTGGCATTATGAGGATACTTTTCTATTTTCTTTGGATTCAAAATGGTATAGTAACTTTTCTCTAGATGTTGGATGATAATGAATGAAGTGAGGGCTCAATTTATAAGCAAAGAGGATCACAAATGGAGTAATATGATTGAATTTTATTGAATGGCTAGGATGCATTGAGAACATGGATTGTGTTTCTTAAAACTCATAGCCTTGTGAAAAGTTTCACAAGGAGAGAGCTTGAGAGGACTTAGGGGGTTTGGGAAGTTATGCCATAAAAGCACATCTTGTCTCAATCCCAAAGGTCAATCCTTGAGGATTGTGACCATTCTGGGAAGAGGGAATGGGGCACAAAGGTGTAAGAATGTGGTTGAAGGTGTAAGGGGAATTTAAGGTTGACAAGTGAGATGGAGGTTGGGATTGGAGAAGATGTGACATGAGGTTAAATTTGGTTTGGGTTAGGATTACTTAATCCATGAATTATGCTTGTGCAAATGTTTTGTGGATGATTAGGCTTGGATTAGAGGGCAAGTGACAGATTTAGGAGGATGTGATGGGAGGAGAGAGAATGAGTGGAGGGTTATTTATCTAGTTAAGTGTGATTAACGAACCTAAGGACGGATTTGTATGTGTGAAGGGGTTGGGTTGTGTTGGAACCATGGGTTAAGTGGTTGAAGAGAGGTTTGGTTAGAGGTTAAAGTTATGATCCATGTACTCAAATTATATTAATAATATTTATTTAATTTAATAATAGAGGGAAAGGGGGAAAATGAATTAATTAAACCAAATAGGTACATTTATTTTAATTAATAGAAGAAGGGGGTTAATTGATTAAATATCCAAGGTTGCATATTTAATCAATTGGGCTATAATTAATTAATTAATTAGGGGATCAATATAGTTTAATTAAATAATAATATTTAATTAAAAGGCATAGGAGAGAGATAAATTTGATTAGGAAATCATTAATCAGATTTAGGTGTCTACATTTTGCCCCTGTTTGAAATAGTGTTAAAACAATGTTATTTTGAAGACGTTTAAAATTTTGATGATGTGAAGAATTAAAGGCAACAAAGTTGCCCCAGACTGCAAGAAATGATTTTGGGTAGACTGAGTGATGCCCCCTCGAGAAGGCAGAAAGGAAAGAAAAGGGGGCCCGAGTAGCATCTCGAAAAGAAATTGCCCCGACGGGATAGAAGAAATGGGATGAAAAACATGATTTATGAATGTGATAAGAATACAAAATAAGGATCTTGAGAAAAAATGAGCTAAGAAAAGGTCATCCGAGGGCCGAGAAGGAAAAAATGGGGCTTGGAAGGGGGTCATATAAGCTTAGAGGGGCCAAAAAGGGGCTCATTTTCACCCTAAGACTTGCAAAATTTGAGCAGTGAGAGCATTTTTTTTAAAGCTTATTGGAAGTTGGGATGATATCATGCGAAGGGCGATCAAGGCACTAGATGGAGGTGGTGAGGAGTTTCGGGCATCATCGTGTGGAGGAATTGTTACCCAAATTTCCTATTCTATCAAATTTTGGCTACAAGTGGAGTAAATAAGGCTCCCACAAGGGCAGAGTCCAGTTTATACAATTTTGCATGATTCTTGGTCTTCTCCATGTTCTCTGCTTTTTTCTAGGTCACTGGTTTTACCCCTAATTCATGTCATGAAGACCTAAATTAAATAAACCCTATGAATTTGAGATAAACCCTAAGCTCGTTCATGGCATGTTATATTCCTTTGTTACTTTTCCATGCCACTTAAGTTCTTACTTGTCATGTGTGCTTTGTTTTCCTTGGTTATCTCTTAGTCACGCAGCCCGAAGGGAATATTCCATTTTATTCAGTGACTTAGTGCAACTCTTTGTCACATGATCTCGAAGGGAAATGGAATATGCTCTTTCCATTTGGAGATTACATGCAGGCCATTGATTCAGATCTTGATTGTGTGCTGTACGTGAAGTCTTGTAATAGACCCTTGAGTTAGAAAATCATCCTGTGATTTAGAGATAGCTTTGGTCGCTGAATCTCGTAATCTGACTTGGGTTTAGACATGGTTTAAATTTTTCCTTAGTCATGTAATCTCTAAAAGGACTTGAGGTTAAGCTATTTCTTCTGAGATTAAACGTGGATTGTCAATGCATATCAGATCTTGTGGTTTGCACTAAGTCTCATTACAAAATGATAGAGTACAGAAGGATCAGGAGATTAAACACGAACCATTGATCAAGATCAGATCCTGTGAATGGTGTGAAATATTGGAATAAACCCCGGGGTTACAAAATATTCTTTCAACTTGGAGATATGCTCATTCGCTGAATCTCCAAATGGATTAAGGTTAAAATTCAAGTTAGGTAAATTTAAAGATGGGCCTGCCAAGTTATGATCTGAGTCGTCAATGCAAATTTGATCCTGTTGATTGCATGAAGTCTCGTGATAAACCTTTGAGTTAGCAAATCATCCCGTGACTTCAAGTTTTCTTTAGTCACTAAATCTCAGAATAGATCATGGTCAAGGCAGTTGAAGTCAAGTTAAGTTCAGAGTTAGTTACATATGAGATCGTGGTCATTGATGCTGAGATGATCTTATGGTTTGTGCTAATTCTCTGAATGAAACTATGGTTAGGATAGATACTTGGAGATTGTGAGATACACTCAATTGTGTGATCTCATAATGAATTAGAGTTAGGTAAAGTTAAAGTCAGGTTATGATCTGGGTCGTCGATCGTGTTTTAATCTTGTGGATCTCATGTAATCTCAAAAGGAAAAATAATATTCTTCTATGCTTCATAGATTTTGTACAGATCATTGATCTTAGGTCTGATATTGTGGTTCTTATGAAGTATCACAATAAACTTAGAGTTAAGAAGATGATCTAATGAATCAGCAACATGAAGGATTTTAGACACCCGAGGTTAAAGATAAGTTAAAGCTAAGTTAGGGCTAGGATCAAATATAAAGATAAAGATTGAGAAAGTCCTAGAAAATCAATTGGTAGGTGTAAAGCCTTAATGAAGAAGTGCTTGAAATCTAATGATTATGGCATTGCACCAAGATGAAATTTAGCACTAATGATGTCATGGGTCTCAAGTTGAAAAGGTAAGACAAAGGCACACCAAGTTCATGAAGATCAAACGACAGGCGTAAAGGATTGATAATAAAGAAAAAGATGTTTAATCTTTAAGGCATTGTGTCTACATGCCACGTGTCTAAGGTCAGATTTGAGTTTGAAGACAAGAATAAAGATAAAGATAGATTAACAGCTAGGTTTTAAAAGTAAAATAGATTCAAAACTGAACCGTTGATACAAGCACCCACACCACCTATGACCGTTTATAAACAGATATTCAAAAATTCAAATATGATTCTTAGGGCTTCATGGTGGTGGCGTGGTCTTTCAAGTTGCAGATAGAGTAGATGGATCTGTCGACTTCTCTACTTGAATTTATGGTGATGGGAGACACATTCATGACTGTATCTGATCTTTTGAGATATTTCCCAAGCACATTGATGAGCGAACTTGACTGGTTTAGGGTTTATGTATTATTTATTGAAAATATATTGTAACCCTAATTCTACCTGAACTGATTGATGGATTAACTCTTGAGCCTGTGTGCTGTGGGAGGTTGTATATAAGTATTTTTAGAGGCTTTCATAGCAAGGCTTTTCAGCATATGCAAGACTTTCCGTGGCATTCTCTCTATCCTCGGGTTTTCATCTATTTCTAATTTCTCATTAGAATTCAGATTATGAAAAGAATTTTTGTGATATTCTCTCTATCCCTGGGTCTTCTTGTTTATATTTCTCTTACTAAAGCATAATATAGTGATAAATGTTAGAGAAATATTGGAGTTCTTGATCCCTCTTTCTTTCTGTATCCTTGTGCACTATTGTGAATAATTTGATTTAGATGACCTTGTGGATATTGTTCAATCCCCTATCATTTTGTCTCATTTTTGTGCATGTTTTCTAGAGTGAATGTCTATTTGCAGGTCATAGTCCATGTCTATCTCTTTGAATATGTTTTTTTTTTTGAAATCTTTTCTTTCCTTGAATAGCCTCTTTTCATTTCAGACCTCTCTATGAAATACTTATGCAATCCTATTCAGGAAGTTGTGTTCAACTAGATTCAAGATTTAATGCTAGTTTTGGTCACTATGTTATGATTCAAGTTACCTTTGGTGCATCACCTAGTAGGTTAAATTTTCTTTTCAGTCATTTCTCTTTAGTTCTTCTTCTATCCCTTTTCCTTCCAAGTTTACTTTCATGTTAAAAAATCAGATGAGGTGATTATCCAAGAGGAACTTGTGAGTGCGTAAATGGGTACCTGTTAGATGGACACAAACACTTCAATAGATCATTGTTTTAGCAATATAGGGTTAGTAAAAGAATGAAAAACACATAAAACCCTCTAAAGGCGACCTATTGCCTTCTAATCTAGGAAGAGTATGAACACCAACATATCAGCCCTCAGAATATGTTGATGGAACAGTGACCAATACAACCTAAATACGAAGGATTTGAGTTAAAATGAGCTAAAATGGTGAAACAAGCATGCACACAGGCTATGAAAGATGAAATGAAACTAACTATTAGTATTTCAAATGAAATAGCTTATGATCTAGCATAAAAATAGCAGCATAACAATGCAAAAATGATCTAAGAGGAAGGCTTATTTGCTCTCAAAACAGGGTTCTATTTATAGAAGAAATGGGAGAGAGAGGGGGGGTACAAGGTTCATTTATGAGCTTGGAGGCCCAATAAATGCACATGTAGGTTCCATAAATGCACATGGCATTAATGAGGCATGGGGGAGACATGGGCTTAAGGAATCTCCATTAATGAAGTCCTTAATGAGGCATGTGGGGGTGTAAGAGGGTTAAGGACTTTAAGAAAGTCCAGCTTGAGAAAGTGGACTTTCTCAAGTGGGTTGAGTTGCTAATCATTCCCTAATGGAATGTGA
>MU223568.1:3264103-3280846 GCA_018584345.1 Thuja plicata | reverse complement strand
TTCTTGTTCCTTTCTCTGGGACATCTTTTGCTTTATGTTTTGGGTACCTGATCAGGCCTAGTTGCCGAGACCCATCTTTCCTGCTTTCTGCAGTAGTTTCCTAGGTTTGGCTTCTCCCTAAGCTTATCTTAAGGGGGGGTGTTAGAGTAATAGTCTATCTTGGTTACTAATTTAAATCATTATGATCAAATTAGTAACTTCCGTATTCACTCTAGTTTGCTTCAGCTAACCTTAGGCAGTTTCTATTTCTGTTAGTTTCCCTTTTAGGGTTTCGGTATTCCTTTATAAGGAATCACCTCTTTGTATTTCGTAAGGAGATAGAGTTTGTAAATCATTTCATTGTTGAATATAGAACATAATTTCTGTCAACATGCATTTGCAGTCTCTGGCCTATCGGCCGCCATAGCTTCTATCTTCTGTCTTTTTCTTCTGTCTTGTAATAGTCTTTGCATGCAGGTGATCTTGGTTGTGTTGCAGTTCTGCAATTCTAACAAATATCTGGTCCTCGATAAGCTTATATAGCTTAGATTTGATTCCTGCAGCTTTCTCTCTGTCTTCAATCCCTTCACTGGATAGATGTAGAATCTTTCTTCTTCTGATGTGATGTGTCTTCTTCCTGTGTCAAACTCTCTCCCTTTGACTATTCTCTTTTCTTTTGATGTCTCTTGTCAGGAATTCTCTCCCTTTGTACGTACTCTCCCTTTCTGGTTACATTTCTCCCTTTGGATAATGTGATGGATATAATATATTCTTATATAATCTCTCCCTTTGTGTGATAATGGATATAATCTCTCCCTTTGACTGCAATGCCAAACATATATTTTGACAGTAATGCCAAACAATCCTTTCTATCCATAATATACTCCTTGAATTTCCCAATCCATCAGCAATACAATAACTCTGGTGCTCGGAGTAGATAAATACCTTATTGTGTATAGATATATCTTTGAAGTCCATATCTTTGCTTGCATAAACATGAATGATATTTTGATAATTTGTAGGTTGATGTAGCCTTCTAGTCATTTTACTGACCAGTACACAAGGGTATGACCCCTGGTCTCTTTCTCAAGTAATCAAATGCATCCTTGGGCAGTGGCTTGGTGAAGATATCAGCTAATTGTTCCTTTCATTGAACATACTCAAGTATCACCTCCTTTGCTTGAAATTGTTCTCTCAAATAATGATACTTGATAGCAATATGCTTTGTCTTAGCATGCATGACTAGATTCTTGGAAATGTTTATTGCACTGGTATTATCACAATAGATAATTATTGGTTCAAGAATTTTCACATGCATAACTTCCAGTAATTGTTTGATCCATGCAATAATTGAGCAGTTTGCAGCAACAACAACATACTCTGCTTCTATAGTACACTAAGAGATGCATCCTTGCTTCTTGCTGATCCATGTGAAAAGTCTATCACCCATAAAGAATGCTCCTCCAGTTGTGCTCTTTCGGTCATCAATATTTCCAGCCAAATCAGCGTCGGTAAATACCTTAAGTTCAAATTTGCCTTCTCTTCTATACCATAAGCCATATTCCTTGGTATTCTTTAGATATCTTAGGATTCTTTTCATAGAAGTCATATGAGATTCCCTGGGATTAGCAAAAAATCTTGCAACTATTCCTACTGCATGTGCAATATCTAGTCTAGTATGTACAACATACACGAGTTTTCCAATCATTGATCTATACAAAGTCTGATTTACTTCAAGTGACTTGTCCTGCTTTGTTAGCTTACATCCAGTTGCCATCGGTGTTCCAACTGGCTTGGAATCTTCCATCTTGAATATTTTCAGCACTTCTTTGATGTATTTGGATTGTGTAATTGATTTTTTCACATATACAACTTGAATTGCAAATTTTTAGATCTATTGTAAGTGCATTACCTTTATGATCAATGTAATCAATTCAATACATTTTCTCCACACTGTTCTGCTCTGTGATGTTGTATCACTATTCGTCATTCTCTATAGAATTTATCTCTTTCCTCAGCTTGATTGATCATGCCTGAATGAAGACTTTCTTCTCCTTCAGAATCTCTTCAGCATCTATTCTCTTTTCACTCCCCTCCTTCATAATGAATAATCTTGTCTCTTATATAGACATTATTTCACCATTTCTTGGCTTTCTTGATCTTGGCATGATCCACAATTCTTTCCAATTATATTTAAAGAAAAAAATCTAGTTTTATCTCGTAGAGATCTTCTTACCAACTGGACAAAGCAGCTCTAAATCCTTTACTTATCTCCGACTTTATCTTGTTTATTAAAACAATGATAAGTATCAGTTAAGTATATTTTTAGCTCTTGACAACTAAGCATTTTGTCATTTCTAAACTCTCTGTTCTGTCGGTCAATACTTCAGTTAGTCATCGGTGATAACTGACTGTTCTATCGGTGTGACTTTAGTTGTCTTCAAGATCTCCATCCGTCGGGCAACACTATAATTCTGTCCGTCGGGTTACACTGCGCTTTACTCATCGGGAAACACTGTGACTTTGCTCATCTGTAATGTTGTGCATTTTCTAATTAGGTAACATTGTGACATTTCTCTCTTACTCTGATTTATTCTGACCGTCAGTGTGCACTCCGTCGGTGTATACAGTCACTTTGTGAATACTTGACTTATATGCATTACTAATAGCATAGCCCTTGATTCATTGGTTCTTTGAAGTCTTTGGCAGTATGTCCATGACCATATATATTATATCAAGTTGACATCAATGATAATAAAATACATTAACTGATTTAATGTCTTGCATAAAATTTTCTATGACTTGGTGATTATCAACTTAACATTTTCAAACATTCAATCAGTTATAGTTCATCAACAGTGTCTACAAAAAAGAACATGATCAAGATAATAAAAAAAGACTCTGCAAGAAAATCAAAGGGATTGGCACTCTAAATTGAAGTCTGCCTTATGGTTAGATAGGATCACTCCCAAGAAGATCATTGGGAACTCTCCATACATGCTAGTCTATGGAAGGAAAGCTAAATTGTGCATCTCAATAGAATTACCAACTTTAGACCTTGATACCCAACTTGTCCTCTTTGAAGAAGGAGACCCTCTATAGGTAAGGCATGCTCAGATCATGGAGTTGGAAGAAAGTAGAGACAAGTCCATGCAGATGATGGAGTACCAACATATGAAAATCAAGAAGAGCTTCAATAGGAGAGCCAAATCAAGGAACTTCAATGTTGGGAATATAGTCCTCAAATGAGACGAATTCACATCCAGGCCTGGAAGACATACCAAGTTTGACTCCTTTTGGGGAGGTCCATTTGTGATCACTGAGTGCAAGGAGCATTATTATTTTCAGCTATCAACTCTTGAAGGAGAATCCTTGCCAATTTCTATCAATGGATTTTTCCTCAAGCCTTGTTTTGAGGTTTGTCTAGCTTTGTAATTAAGTTTCCTATTTTCTGTTCTTCTTTATAGGTTACTTTTTCTTGCTTTCCTCAAAGTGCTTTGCACAGTTAGTTGTTTCCTCTAGTGTAGTCCCTTTCCTATTTTGGTTTGTAGTTTCCCCCTCTTGGTTTCAATCCTCCTGCTTCCCAGAGGTCTCTTTTGTGTACTCAATGCAAATTACTTGCCCAATGGAATGTCATAAGGCCACTGGTTTTATATGTCTAGCAGGTTGACATTCAGTAGAAATTGCCAAAAATGTTACCCAAATTTCCCATTCTGTCAAATTTTGGCTACAAGTGGAGTAAATGAGGCTCCCACAAGTGGAGCCCATCTTGTACAATTTTGCATGATTCTTGGTCTTCTCCATGTTCTCTACTTTTTTCTAGGTCACTGGTTTTACTCCTAATTCATGTCATGAAGACCTAAATGCAAGAAGCCCTATGAATTCAAGACAAATACTAAGCTTGTTCATGGCATGTTCTATTACTTTGTTAATTTTCCATGCCACTTAAGTTCTTATTTGTCATGTGCGCTTTGTTTTCCTTGGTTATCTCTTAGTCATGCAACCTGAAGGGAATATTCTATTTTATTCAGCGACTTAGCGCAACTCTTTGTCATGTGATCTCGAAGGGAAATGGAATATGCTCTTTCCATCTAGAGATTATGCGTAGGCTGTTGATTTAGATCTTGATCGTGTGCTATGCGTGAAGTCTTGTAATAAACCCTTGAGTTAGAAAATCATCCCGTGAATCAGAGATAGCTTTGGTCACTGAATCTCATAATCTGACTTGGGTTTAGACATGGTTTACCTTTTTCCTTAGTTGCATAATCTCTAAAAGGACTTGATGTTAAGTTATTTCTTTTGAGATTAAATGTGGATCATTGATGCAGATCAGATCTTATGGTTTGCGCTAAGTCTCGTTAAAAAATGAGCAAGTACAGAAGGATCAGGAGATTACACGCGAACCGTTGATCAAGATTAAATCATGTGAATGGTGTGAAATCTTAGAATAAACCCCGAGGTTACAAAATATTCTTGTGATTTGGAGATATGCTCAGTCGCTGAATCTCCAAATGGATTAAGGTTAAAATTCAAGTCAAGTAAAGTTAAAGATGGGCTTGCCAAGTTATGATCTGAGTCGTCAATGCAAATTTGATCCTATGGATTGCACGAAGTCTCATGATAAACCCTTGAGTTAGAAAATCATCCTGTAACTTCAATTTTTCTTTAGTCGCTGAATCTTGGAATAGATCATGGTCAAGGCAGTTGAAGTAAAGTTAAGTTCAGAGTTAGTTATAGATGAGACCGTGGCCGTTGATGCTAAGATGATCTTATGGTTTGCGCTAAGTCTCTGAAAAAAACCATGGTTAGGCTGGATACTTGGAGATTGTGAGATATGCTCAGTCACGTGATCTCGGAATGAATCAGAGTTGGGTAAAGTTAAAGTCAAGTTATGATTTGGGTCGTCGATCATGTTTTAATCTTATGGATCTTGTGTAATCTCAAAAGGAAAAAGAATATTCTTCTATGGTTCAGAGATTTGACGCAGATCGTTGATCTTAGGTCTAATTTTGTGGTTCTCGCGAAGTCTCACAATAAACTCAGATTTAAGCAAATGATCCAGCGACTCAACGACATGAAGGATTTTAGACACCTAAGGTTAAAGATAATTTAAAGCTGAGTTAGGGCTAAGATTAGAGATAAAGATAAAGATTGAGCAAGTCCCAGAAAATCAAGTGGTAGGCGTAAAGCCCTAATGAAGAAGTGCTGAAAATCTAATGATCAAGGCCTTGCACCAAGATGACATGTGGCACTGATGATGTTATGGATCCTGGGTTGAAAAGGTAAGATAAAGACACAACAAGTTTGTGAAGATCAAATGATAGGCGTAAAGGCTTGATAATAAAGAAAAAGATGTTTAATATTTAAGGCATTGCGTCTGCATGCCACGTGTCTAAGGTCATATATGAGTTTGAAGACAAGAATAAAGATAAAGATAGATCAACGAATGGGTTTTAAAAGGAAAATAGTTTCAAATATGAACTGTTGATACAAGCACATGCGCCACTTGTGACTATTTATAAACAAATATTCAAAAATTTAAATCTAATTCTTAGGGTTTGATGGTGGTGGTGTGGTCTTTCAAGTTGCAGACAGAGTAGATGGATCAGCCGACTTCTCTCCTCAAATTTATGGTGATGGGAGATGCAGTCATGACTGTATCTGATCTTCTGAGATATTTCACAAGTGCATTGATGATCAGACTTGACTAGTTTAGGGTTTATGTATTATTTATTGAAAATTTATTATAACCCTAATTCTTCTCAAACTGATCGATGAATTGACTCCTGAGCCTGTGTGCTAGGGGAGGTTGTATATAAGTAGTTTTAGAGGCTTTCGTAGCAAGGTTTTTCAGCTTATGCAAGAATTCTCGTGGCATTCTCTCTGCCCTCAAGTTTTCATCTGTTTGTAATTTCTCATTGAAATTTAGATTATGCAAAGGATTTTTGTTATATTCTCTCTATCCTTGGGTCTTCTTGTATGTATTTCTCTTACTAAAGCATAATATAGTGATTAATGTTAGATAAATCTTGGATTTCTTGAGCCCTCTTTCTTTCTACATCCCTTTGCACTATTATGAATGATTTGATCTAGATGACCTTGTAGATATTGTTCAATCCCTTGTCATTTTGTCTCATTTCTATGCCTGTTTGCTGGAGTGAATGTCTATTTGCAGGTCATAGTTCGTGTCTATCTCTTTGAATATGCTATTGTTTGTGAAATCTTTTCTTTCCTTGAATAGCCTCTTTTCATTTTAGACCTATCTATGAAATACTTATGCAAGCCTATTTAGGAAGTTGTGTTCTGGTAGATTCAAGATTTCATGCTAGTTTTGGTCACTATGTTATGATTCAAGTTACCTTCGGTGCATCACCTAGTAGGTTAAATTTGTTTTTCAGTCATTTTGCTTCAGTTCTCCTTCTATCCTTTTTCCTTCCAAGTTTAGTTTCATGTTTAAAAAGTAGATAAGGTGATTATCCAAGAGGAACCAACCTAGAATCTAGAGGCTTCACTTCAGTTAGCAGAGGTCCCATAACCTAGAATTGATTCCCATGTTATACTAGATTGTTAGGTTCAAGCACTTAGTAGGGTGCATAATTTAGTGTATACAGGAGCAAGAAATAGGCTTCGAAGACCAGCTTTCTCTTTAATTTTTTTGGGAGTTATTACATGTTTTAGGATAAAGTTTAGCATTCCCATAGGGTCATATATGGTGGGAAAAAGGATATCCCAGGTGGCATCACGATCCTGTTGGCCAACCTGGGTTAGAGGGAAAATTGTTAAATTTGGGGGAAGGGTAGAAAGTTTTTGTGGCATCACTATCTCGTGAGGGAATAGTTTCAATTGTATGTGGGAACACGATCTCGCCTGAGATGGAGGGGGTTAGGTTAAATGTTTTTTGGGATTGTGTTCCTACCAAGTGAAACAATTGTGCTTGTGGAAATATAATCCCGCACCCCGAGGTCACATGGAAAAAGTGCCCTCCAGGAATGAGGGTAAGGATGGTAGGAACACAAGAACTAGGGATATGCTTAGAGGAAAGGGGTAGGGGCAAGTGACTTAGAAAGAAAAGGTGGCAATGTATGGTTGTAGTGGTCTGGGGATAGGTTGACATCATGGGAGTGACATGCAATCATGTTGAGGGTTACATATTAGTTGACACCAGATAACTGGATGCGATTGGGCTTAGGTATCTGGCTAGGATGCCCCACCAGATATCTTACATTTTCATGGTTACAACCATGTGTGAGAGATGGAGGTCAAAGACAATGACTTTCCATCTTCTGACCAAGGTGATGACCATCAGATTAGAGGATATTTACAAAATCTTGTAGATTCTTATCAGAGGACCATAAGTAATGGTCGGAGAGGCCACACAAGTTAAGGCATTGTTTGGGGAAGATGTCAAGTCAAGGTTGCGACATGGACAATTGGTGCCGGATGCATACTTCGATTAGGCACCAATGGACCAGAGAGTGTACTTATATGTAAGTGGGTTAGTAGGGGGATATATTGCCTTAGATATAGGTGGTATAGGTGTGGCTCTACATTTGATACCGGTGATATGTCACATTATTGATTCAGGGTGGTCGACTACATGGGGCACTTTGATATTTACAAAGTTATACAGGGACCTCCATTAGATAGTGTACCATAGGGGGAGATTCAGGGTCGCAGTATTGGTTTCCTAGAATTATTGTAGATGTAGGGATGGGAGCACATAATAGTGATCTGACCAATTAGGAGGAGAAATAGGTAGGCCGAGGAGCCCATAGTGTACAGTTGGGCAGATTTGCTTAATTACCATGATGTAGATGATATAGATTTCTAGAGAGAGGTGTTCGATAGACTGAGGGATGAAATCACCTAGAGGTCATACATGAAAGTGGGAACATGGGAAGAGGATCAATGTGATATTCCCTTCACCATGACCCCCACATACATAGTGGTTCGGTGGGACTATGTCATCGAGCGGTACAAGGCATATCAGGTGGCTAGAAAGTTCTATTTTACATAGGGGGTACCATACCTAGAGCACTGGTACCAACGTGGCACTCGAGAGGGAGAGAGGAGTTTGGGATTGCACTAGATAGGGAGGGGTTGATGACAAAGTGGAGAGAGATGCAACCCATTAACTAGGATTGGCACAGGGGACCGAACGATGTTGGTGTGATGACATTTATAGGGCATGGTTTAAGGCACCATGAATGGTGGGGAGGTCAGGTCTATCGTCTTGATCAAAGAGACTGAGGATGGAAATGAAGAGGGGTAGGAGGAGGGGGGAAAGAGGAGGAGGATGAGGTATGAAAACTGAGGTAGCACTGAGAGTGTGGGTGGTTGTAGGAGTGGTGCCAAGAGGGAGGGTATTTGAGGATGCAGAGAGCACTGGCAGGAGGACGGGGAGGAGGGGATGATGGTCTGGAGGTGATGGAGGTATATGGAGTGGGATAGGGGAGGAGAGGATGTATAGGTTCTGGGGATACCTCCCATAGATACACAAGACCCATAGGGACCACCTGCACCACCACCAGGCTAAGGGATTGGGGGATCTTCTTCAGCTTGTAGGGGTGATTCTTTGGCAGAGAGGTTGAGTTCCCTAGAGATTTCTCAGGCGTCCACTAGCCAGATACCGAGGGAGACATAGTGGGAGAGGGATGAGATACATGCTTAGAAAGACACTCTTAGGTAGGAGAGAGATGATTCTAGGGGTGAGAGGGATGATATGTGAAGACATGTGGGGAAGTTGATTGCTGATTGTTGATGGTTTTGGGGTGATTAAGGAGAGGGATACATACCTATATGAGAGGGATGTATACATTTGAGAGAGAGATAGGTTATAGAAGGAGAGAGATCAACTCCTACATGAGACAGGTTCCTAGAGAGCAGAGTTAGCCACTATGGAAAGCTATATTTAGGGTTTGACTATGGTATGAGATGAATTAGAGCATGCATGACTTAGGGGGGAGGAGAGACATAAAGGTGAAAGAGGGAGGTTTGATAGGTTGATGGTAGAGATATATAACCTTAGAGAGAAGGTGGGATGGTATAGAGTGATGTATTTTTAAATGGTACTGCAGGAAAGGAGAGAGGTGTTAAAGCCAACAGGTGGATCAGTGGGGACCGTAGTGGCAAGATCCAGCAGGCTGTCCGGTAGTAGTCAAAATTTAGGGAGATCCTCTCAGAGCACACATGGAAATATATATAGGATATGGAAGAGGCATAGGCATGGTAATTTATTAGGGGTATCAATTAAGAGTGCACAGGTGCAGGGCATAGGGTTATCAGATACAAGTACATCTTGGGGTGTACGAGATATAGGATATGTGAGACTGGTTTCTGGGTCTCCAACATAGGTTAAAAGTATAGAGTTTCATAGTACCATAGAGTGGCAATATGAATAGGTGATGAGGATACATATGACACAAGGTCCCTTAACATAAGATCTGAAATAGGTTACCACATCCCAGGATCCTACACACAACCCTCCTAGCCATCCTCCCTTAGGAGGAACTGATGAGCACTGATGCAGACGAGATTGATTTGTACTATATGATTATTTTTGGGTGACACATGTCCCATGATATAGTGTACTTATTATATTTTTGAACTCATGGACTATAATTTATTCTTTTGAGACACTATTTTTGTGAGACTATATATATATGATCCAGAGTATGTCGGGATTATGTGTCATGTGTCATTGTTTTGTTTTTCATTTATGGACATTTATGCATCTATATGGATATGATGATGTATTGACATGTTGGTGATGGACGATGGATGCCTATATGAGGATGTATGTATGATATATGATATGGTACTGACGTGTTTGTGATGCAGGATGGATTATGAGATGCATTGATTTTTTATACATATACTATATGATGTGTGGATGCAGATATGTCGTAATGGTGCATGTGTATGATGAACCTATTTATTTATGGATGTACCATGGATGCATATGCAATTTTTAAGTGATTTACTTATGCAACTATGTATATGATGTCCTATGTGGAACATGTGATTATGCACACATTCATATGATGCCTATGCGGTGTAAAAATGATTTATGAGTTGTGGAAAATAATTATGATGATGTAATGCAAGCTAAAATTATATAAATGACTGTAATGTGTAATATAGTGCAAATGGACTAAATGAAAAAAGACATCTTGATACTAATAAATGAACCTTAGTGATATAATGTCATATTAATGACTATCAAATGGAATGAATTGAGACTTAATAATGAGCACCTAAATGATGTAACAAACTAATGCAACCTATAATACTAGACTTATGGTGAATAATATTATTTAAAATGATTAATGTAATTAATGATGTAATGAGATAATGCAATGAACTTAAGTGATGTAACCTAATAAAATGATGAGATAATGACTAAATGCACAATACAACCTAAGATGAAAAAAAATTAAATTAATAATGCAAGTGAAAATAATGCAACCTGTATACGTGAAAAGATTGTGTGACCGATGTAATGCAAATGTGAAACTAGGATGAAGCAACGATAAGAAGATGAGATGCAGATGTGATGGTGACCATGGAGAGTGCCCTAGGTGGTGATGCCATTATGAAAGCAATTGAATACAAGAGTTCTCAATGCGACCCATGCTTACGAGAGGCTGACTAGAAGAGGGGAAAGTGGGGAAAAATATTTTCACAATCCTAATTCAAGGATTAGAGGAAAGTGGAAAAGTGGATTGGGGATGTTGGGGTAAATGAGTGATTTTGGATGGGGGAAGTGAAGGATTATTTTGAAGCTTGAGCAAAGGGGGATTCCACGATGAAATTCCACTATGTAGTGAGCACTTATTTTGATGTAGCAATATCAACAAACTTCCAGGGTTATAAAGAACTCAAGGCCTTGTCAAAGATGTTGCATGGACTGAATCAACAAACATGCAAGGATTTGCCCAACATCATGCTTGAGTCATAGAGAACTGGGGTGGATATGATGTTGGGGAAACCACAAGAAAATGACATTTACCAAGTACATCATGCAACCATGAAGGATCTCATAATACAAGGGTCATAAAGGATTGTGGAAACTTTGAGGAGGAGAACAACCAAGAATCTTAGAAAAGATAATTAAGAACCAAAAAATTTATACAAGATCATAATAAGTATCATCAATCTGCCTTTTTCCAATGAGATCAACGGTACTAATGACTGGTTTGATTAGGCTTGACACAAGGAAGGATGCATCCTACAAGGACCTATTGATGGGGTATGTTTACAAAATTTTTACTAACAACAAAAGAGGTATTGAGGATAATTAGGATGATCAAGGATCTCACTCAAGGAAGTTGTTGAAGCACTGGGATAGATGAGCCAATGATCTCAATCAAACCAAAAACTTACCCAAAGTGGGGATATATATTATGAGACCTTAATCTATGACCGAACTAACTTTATGATACAACTGATACTGTGATACAACTAAGATACTGTGATAGCTAAATGTGGGCCTCTGATTTAGCAGTACACTTCAACATGGTCATTGCTCTTCAATCACATACATAAATGAATATAGATTAATTCATCCTGCATGTGTGAATGAATTGACCTGTTGCCTTCTAGAAGGCAGGAGTATGAGCTTGCTCTCAGATCATTGCAAACTCAGTGACTACACACTAACCTAAACAAAGGATTTAAAAGCTATATGCTAAAAGTAAACTATTAATTAATCGAAATGCAAATGCAAATATAGATTGCTATTAATCCAAGCTAGTTAGGATTCAGTTTTAGGGTACCAAATTGAAAGTATGAGATATTCATTTTTAAACCCAAAATAAAGTGTGCTCTAAATTAGATTGATTTGCTTGAAAGTAATAAACAACAAATATTAAATAAATGCTAAGAATGCAAGAAGCTAAGACGAAAATGCAACATAATAACATTAGATAAAAATTTAGGATCCTTTGTGAAGGAAAAGAGTTTCTCTTTTATAGAAATCTCTCTCGAATCGACGGTTGAGATCGAACAAAAAGAGTGGCTTAGATTCGATTGAAGAAGCACAATCCATGTGCAAGTGATTTGATTGGTCGAGAGAGTCAGTTGAATGAACTAACTGATCAGTTATTTTGGAAACTTCCAAAATAAGTTCACAGTTAACTGAAATGTTTCCAAAATGATAGATAGATGAGAATCAGTTAACTGAAATGTTTCCAAAATGATAGATATATGAGAATCAGTTAACTGAGTGGAACTTGATTGTTTCTATTTTGATAATCAATGGAGAATCAATTAACTGAGTGGAACTAGATTGTTTCCATTTTGATAATTAGTGGAGAATCAGTTAACTGAGTGGAACTGGATTGTTTCTATTTTGGTAATTAGTCAATTGAATTTGATGATGTCATATGCATTTTTAATAAATTAATTGATTTTGAATGCACATTTATGTTTTTATAATTAATTTAATTGACAATTTTGTATTTTTATTTAATTAATATGTCAGAATATCAATTAAATAATTAACATAAGGTTTATTTGCCAATGAATTATGATTTTAGGAATTAATTAGTTAATCAAGCATGATGATTGATTAGGACCTAGGGTTTAGGTCAGATTAGTTCAATTTGATGAATTGCTTGTTTGATTTAGGACTTAGAATAATCAAGATTAGGGTTTCTTGATTAATTGCTGAGATTGGGGGTCTAGGGTTTATGTGACCATTTTTAGGTGATTACATTTGCCCCTCTTTGAATTGATGTGCGATCAGCGCATTGATTCAAAGAACTATTACTGATGAGATGAAGAATAGTTTGATTTGAAGCGATGAAACCATTCTTTTGAAGAAGAAGACCAACTTTGAGCTTGATTGGGTAAAGATCGATCAAAAGATATAAAATAGAATGCTCAGTTTGATTTGAAGTGATGAAACTGAACATCTGTCAGGAACTCTTAAACCTTTTGATTGGTTTGAACGAATAACTAGTTTGATTTGAAGCGATGAAACTGATTACCATTAAGAGATTTGATTAGCAAGAAAATTGACTTGATTTGAAGTGATGAAGCTAATTTGAGCAATGTATCTGGTTTCAATAATGATTGCCCCGTATAAGACCGATCTTGTTTGGTTTTGAGTGTATTCACCACTGTATAAGACCATTGATTAGGTTGCCTTTGATTTAAGATGATCTCAACTTGATTTGATGGCATGAAGCTGAGATGCCCCAAGCGATGGGGTTTTGATTGAGGACGTGATCACTGGAATGTTGATGTCCTGATCCTGCCCCCTCGAGAGCGAAATCAAAATATGGCTAGGTGCCCCAGTGATGAGAAAATTTTTGATTGATTAGACAATTTAGGAAGAAACTGATCTGATTAGAAAGAGGTCCCACATGGTTAGGACAAAATCTATACTTGATGAGAGGTCACGTGTGATCGAGATTGACCAAAAGTGAGATACATGGATTGATGAGAAGAAAAGCATGAGAGATTTCTATTGGTTGTGCAAGTGGTCAAATTTAGATTTCGATTTCGATGTTGAAAATAAAATCAGGACAATTGATTTAGCAAGGGATGTCATGAACACTTGACGATGAGAAGATTGATCGATTAGAATCTCAGATCCTTCACATTGGATAGAGATAAAGTTATTATGTTGATTTCATCACTATGCAGATGTAGATGCAGATGCAAGACTAACATGAATGCAACCTAAGGTGTAGTCACTGAGCTTTAGCATTGAAATTTTTCATCATTGAGCATTTTTGGAACATCAGAGTCGATACAATCCTTACTGGTGCCACTGCGACCATAAGAATATGAATATGAGTTTCATCGGATAATATATGGGAAACTAACATAAGCATCGAGGCACAACAGCTGAGATGACCTGAACATTGTTTCCGGTTTTGATAGTGCAAGAGTACACCAGTATCAAAGCATTCAAAGCCAAGATAACCATGAGCATGATCTTGCGTAAACAAACAGAGCAATAACAGTCAAGGAGATAGTTCCGACCTCACCTTGGTGTACAAATAAAGAGGATCAAGGGATGTGATGCTTTTCTGCCTTAATGCAGGAGCTCTTACCACATACACCTAGTTTATTTGACATTGCTGGATCATCGGGACCACACCAACAAGAAGTAGACAAAGAAAAGATTAGCGAAATCAATGAAAATAGATAGCATACAAATAGAAGTTCAGCATACTTCAGCCATGTTCAAAGTTTTTGAATGTGTATAGGAATGAGGTGTTGAGAAATGCCGTTGTGCTTGTGAGTGCTTTGTCTTTGATTGCTATCAATCTTTTGTTTATGTTTGAGATATCCAATGTGTGTTAAGAAACACAGATGCATCCAAAGATAGTGTTAAAAAATACTGTTGATTGTGGTGTTGAGAAACACCTGTTTGTGTCAGTAGCGAGTTGTCCTTCAGAAATGACAAGATTACTGACTCTGGTGTAAACCAAATATGTGATCAAACTAGGGACCTATGCCCCAAGTAGCAAACAATGATAACTAACTTGACTCATACTGCGAGGACAAATCTGATTTGATTGCCCCTAGGTTATGATTCTGGATCAGTTTCAAGCCAGGAGGGTTCTCAGAAGAACCAGTGTCACGGAAGTGACTGAAAGATATGGACAAACTGAAGCAAAAGATTTCCAAGATTGAGCATTGATAGATGGAGCGCTGAGTACAAGAGGCGCCTGGTTACCAGGTTTTCACTAGCTACCCGACAAAGATAATATTTAGTAGAAATTGACTTGATTTGAAGTGATGAAGCCAATTTGATCAATGTGCCTGGTTTCAATAATGAATAGCTCGTCTAAGACCGATCTATCTGGTTTCGAGTGTATCCATCACTGTATAAGACAATTGATTGGGTTGCTTTTGATTATGATAATCTCAACTTGATTTGATGCGATGAAGCTGAGATGCCCCAAGTGATAGGGCCTTGATTGATTGAGGTGATAATTGAAAACTTGGTAAGCATGCCTGTGCTGCCATCCATTTTATTTTTTTTTTGTATTTTTCCATTTTTTTAAATTTTTTTGATTGATACATCAAGGCACCTATCGCTAGGTTTTCACCAGGATGATCATTTTTTTCAGGACTTTTTCCAATTTTCAGATTTTTTTCAAGATCATTTTTCACTTTTTAAATTTTTTTTAGAGATTAACCAATCTCAAGCAAGATCACATTGGTTTTCCCCCAATGTCTAGCAAGGTAGAGGTAATTACAAATGGATTAGAAAGTTGATGGATGAGGCAAAAAGACAATGATGTATGAAGAGGGTGAATGCGACCCTCAAGGACAGTCTCCTCAAGATTACCCAAGCTAGGGAAAAGTAAATATAGTAATGTAGGCTCATGGAGCGGTGCTGGATAGCATATAGGATAATGACCTGATGTCATGAACAACATGTGGTCCAGAAGAATAGACATGTCAAGAGACTAATAAGAATTTGTTTTTCTAGTTTTGATCAAGACCAAGGGGTCAATTGGATAGGATATAGCCATGATAGCGCAATTAGGATAAGGGGTGATGGAGGTATAAGTGAATGTTTTGGGATTAGTGCAAAGGATGTTTATGGATAGGCTCAACCTTGTCAAGATTAGCAGAAGGAACATCGATGTTCACAAGCTAGATGGATGTGATGGATAAGATGATATGGAAGGAACTTGCCCCCAAGTGAAGAGTGCAAGTAGGAGGAATTACGCATGACGCCTGTTTGCCAGGTTTTCATCATGGTACTTATCCAAGGTGCCACAAGAAGTGGTTTTCACCATAAGATAGATTGATTTATCTTTACTTTTGCTACCAAGGTGCCTGTTTACCAGGTTTTCACCAAGGCACTTTTTTTCTTTTTTTTTGTACCTTTTGATTGGAGGAACTTAAGCTTCGTGCTCTTTGGATAGTGCTCCTTTGAAAGATATGCTATGATGTGCCAAGGCCACTGAAAGTATGCTCAAAAGATGTTGATAAGGTGAGAAAAATGATATGGAGGATAAGGGAGATGGTAGCCAAGGATTTATGTGAGGGATTGGATAAGAGGAAAAGAAGGATACGATATGGATGGGTAAGAGGTAGGTGCAGGATATTTGATAGGGTATGGTGATAAGATCAACATTGACACACCCCTTGAAGGGTAGTGGATAGATGGAGGACGAGTGGATGCAATAGCTTGAGACTTTGATGGATGAGCTGATATGGATCTTGGTATACGAGGACCCAATATGGATGGAGTATTCAAGTTAATGGATTTTTGGACATGAGGACCCAAAATAGAGTTAGAAGATGGGGGATGTTTAGCTGAAGATGAAGTGGGAGACTTTGGAAGCTTGGAGGCCAACTCTGACTTTTCCTTTTTGTTCAAGCCTTTTAAGAGAGACTTGGGAATCCACATAGATTTTGATTTTCTTTTTGTATCTAAGTCCTTTAGAAGAGATTGAGGAATCCGCATAGATTTTGATTTTCCTTTGCTTTTGGATGATGTAGAACGCAATTTGTCCATGATGGATTTAGGAACCCATATTTTCTTTGATATTATTCTTTGCTTGGACTTAGAACGCAATTTTTCCATGATGGATTTAGGAACCCATATTTTCTTTGATATTATTCTTTGCTTGGACTTAGAACACAATTCTTCCATGATAGATTTAGGAACCCATATTTTCTTAGTGGACCCTTGTGGTCTCTTGGATATTTCCTTTTTCTTTGTAGTCACATGTTGATTAGATGGGACATAGTGATCTTCATATGTAAGTGGATTCTTGTATTTCT
>MU223568.1:3214369-3257910 GCA_018584345.1 Thuja plicata | reverse complement strand
TAATTCCTTTTTGATTTAATTGACAATTTTGTATTTTTATTTAATTAATATGTTAGAATATCAATTAAATAATTAACATAAGGTTTATTTGCCAATGTATTATGATTTTAGGAATTAATTAATTAATCAAGCATGATGATTGATTAGGACCTAGGGTTTAGGTCAGATTAGTTCGATTTGATGAATTGCCTGTTTGATTTAGGACTTAGAATAATCAAGATTAGGGTTTCTTGATTAATTGCTCAGATTGGGGGTCTAGGGTTTATGTGACCATTTTTAGGTGATTACAGATACTAGTATATACAATAGGTATGGGCAAAGCTTAGGAATTATGGTAGACATTCTATACAACTAAAAGATGTGAATCTTAGGAATTGGGATAGTAGTACAACTCTCAATATCTGTGTGTGATACTAGAACACCCAGGGAATATCAGTTTGAGGTGAGGGGATTTTCATGGGGGTTATGGTGGTTATGGACATGTGATGTTTGTGCGTGAGTGGAACAAGATTTTGATAGATAATGATAGGGTCCCTATCCAAGGTGCTTGATTGCCAAGTTTTCACCATTAGATGCTTATTTCTCTTTACTTTTTTGCTCTTTTTGTATTTTTTAAAATAATTTTCATGACTTTTTATACTTTTTATGATTTTTCAGATAAGTATGGTACACTGCATGACTTAGGCATAGAACCTCTTAAAGTGAATGATATTAATGGGATATTTCAAAGGTTCCCTTTTGGCTATAGGTAACAGATACACTCCTAAGGAAAAACATGTTGTGACAACATAGAGGCCCAACCAAGTAAAATCAAATTTGCCTTTCTTTTGTCTATCTTCTTGTACCTTTTGGTTCTCTTTGAGGACTAAATCTCCCACTTGGAACTGTCATGGGAATTTTTTTATTGATATAGCTTCTCTTAAGCCAGTTCTGGTATACAACCAGGTGATCATATGATTTTTTTCTCTTCTCATCAAGAAAATATATTTGTTCGAGGCACACTACGTGGTTATCTTCAATTATGATTAGGTTCTTGAGTGAAACGTGCAATGATGAAAATGCAACCTCAATTGGTAAGACAACTTCTGCACCATATACAAGGGAGTATGAGGCAATTCCTATAGGGGTATGGTATGAAGTATGCTAGGCCGAAAGGGAGGGGTTGATTTGGAGATGTCATTCACAACCAAAATAATTAACAACCTTCTTCAGGATTTTCAAAAGGGTTTTTTTGGTTGCCTCAGTTTGGTCATTTCCTTGTGGGAAGTATGGATTGGAAAAGTGATGATGGATGTGGATTGATCACATAGATATTTCATGTGTTGCTTTTCAAATGGCATGTCATAATATGTGAAAATGGTGGAAAGGATACCAAAATGATAGATGATGTGGTAGAGGAAAAAATTGGAAATTTGGACTCCTGTTGTGAGGGTGAGCGGAATTTATTCTAACCACTTTGTGAAGTACTCCATAGTAGTGATGATTTACTTATGTCTATTTGACGATAGGGGAGCTATCTTACCAATGAGGTGAAACCTCCAACATGAGAAGGGTCATGGAGGTGCAATGGGATGTAAATTTTGTGTTGGAGCATGAATGAGGTTCGCATGTTGCTGACATGGCAGACACTTCTTTACAAATTCACATGCATCGTGCTCCATGGTAGGGCATTAATATCCTGCTCTGAGAAGTTTCTTGTCTAAGGCCATGCCAATTGTGTGGGCATGAAAAATTCTAGTGTGGACCTCCTATAATTCCAGGGTGACCTCATTTGAGTCTAAACACCTAGAGAGGATGTTGAGATAACCTCAACAATATAAGGTAGAATAAGGTTATGACATTGAGTGTTTTTGAGGTGGGGTTATATGATACCATTTTTTAGATAGGTGTGGATTTCATGGTACCATGGGGACTGGGGAATAACCATGACACACACCATTCCAGAATTGATATTCTTATAAGCAAGTGTATGGAGCTTCTCAACCAAGAATTCATATTATTTTGCGTCCTATAATATCTCAAGGAGTGAGCTGATGGTGGCCATTACATCTGCTGCTTTTTTCTATAGCCTAGGCACTTGTGTGAAATGCATAACTTGGATATGTTTCTTCATTTTGTCAACCTATCCGTTGATTTCTTTTCTATCCACATACTAGATATCAAATTTGCTGAGAAGCATGAACCATTCAGCCATACAACTAGTGAGAGTAGTGTGAGAGAGTAGATACTTGAGCGGGTCCACTTTGGAGATGAGATTTACTATATGACTAAGCATGTAGTTCCAGAGATTTTGAGTGGAAAAAAATATTTCTAGACATGCTTTGTCCAGAGGTGAATAATTAAGCTCATAGCCCACAAGCATGCAAATGATATAGTAGATGACCCTCTCTTTTCCATTGTCATCAAGTTGAGCAAGAAGTGCCCCCAGTGTTGTAGTAGTAGAAAATATATACAAGATGAGAGGCCTCCCAGGAGTAGGTGGTACAAGAATGGGTGGATTTTCTAGGTATTCCTTAATATTTTTAATACTTCTACGGCAATAAGAGTCCCATTTGAAACTTATGTCTTTCCATAGTATATGGGTGAATGGCTGGCATTTATCACTAAGCTGGGAGATGAATTTTTGGACAAACTATAGCTTGCCCTGTAAGCTACAGAGTTTCTTAAGAGTTCTTGGGGGAGGCATATCCATTATAGCCTTGATCTTCTTAGGGTAGATCTCTATTCTTCTTCATGATACTATGAATCCCAGGAGTTTAGTAGAAGCGATCCCAAATAGACATTTCTTTGGAGAAAGATTTAAACCATAGTGATGGATTCGATCAAATTCACATTCAAGAAAATTAAGATGATCTAAGCTTGTTTTTTATTTAGCTAGGATATCATCCACATCTTCCTCAAGAATCTTATGAATCATGTCATGGAATATGATAGTCATGGCTCTCTGATAGGTGGCCTCTACATTTTTTAGACTAAAAGACATCATGTTGTAACAAAAGGTACCCCATGGGGTTGTGAAAGTTGCCTTATGTTGATATTCTTTTGTCATGTGTATCTAATTAGGGCTAGAGAAAATGTCTATGAGTGACAACATCTCATCTCCTTTTGTGAGATCTACTATCATATCAATGTTAATAAGGGGGATGTCGTCTTTAGGACATGCCTTGTTGAGGTCTCAAAAGTTTGTGCATATTCTAATTTCTCTAGTTGGTTTAGAAACTGGCACCATTTTGGAAATCCATTTTGAATAGTCAATGGCATGGATGATCTTAGCTTGTAGTAGCTTTTCCAATTCTACTTTTACTAATAAATTCACTTTGGGATGCATCTTTCAAATTTTTTGCTTAACTGGTTTGACATTTGGATCCACTGCAAGATGATGAACTACTAAGTTGGGGTCTAACCCTTACATGTAAGAGTAGGACTTGTTGATGGGGCTCTTGTGACCAGGTCTGCCAACAAAGGTAAGTTGTCACCTGGTACCGGGGTACCAGCCAACTTCGCCTGTAAAGGTTGTCTAGGGAAATGAGATTCCCTAGGCCTCCAAGCACGTGAGAGTCAGGTCTTGATGGTGCGGTGCTCAGTTGGGAGATGTGACTATTTTTGAGGGGGATAGCTATTATCTTCAACTCATCAACTCCGGGATTTAGGTGAGTGGGGTTTTCTCCAAGCATGCTTACACTTAACAAATAAACTGAAAAAGATACAATAGAGTTAGAAATATTTTGTCTACCTATAGTTATGCTAAACATTCAAAACATCAACAATACTCTAACACACTACACTAAATACCAAAGAAACATACAACCATCAATTTATATTTCATCAGTAGCAAGGGAAAGGAGGTCCTTAATCTACTTTAAGCATTAGAGCAAAGGACATGAAGAACACAAAGAATAAAATACCATTAACCCAGAAGACAAAATGCCAACAACATCATTGAGAGAATTCTTCCTTCTTCATTAACATTTCTTCCAGCAAGCACTGGTGCGTGGTACAATGGTGGCTCCAAGGGAGCATCTAACTACTGAAAGCTTAAACTACGGAGCATTGAGCTCTGCAACTGAGAAATGAAAAACTGCTTTTCTATTGCTATGGACTGCAAAATCATCAATTTCACTGACCCTTGGAATGAGGTCAGACTTACTATTTATACACATATACATCTAACCCTAACCCTAACTTATGTTACACTGTACAATAAAATATATTATCCGGTGGCCGGTACTACCTGCGCCACTCTAAAAAGACCTAGAGACAGAAAAGGCCTGTCATGTCAAAAGAATAAGACAAGAAAGGTGGAGTGGAAGAATCAGCCTCGAGAAGAGGGCTGAGAAGGAGAAAGAAGAAATCTGATCCCTCAAGGATCGAGGCTTCATGCCTCATAAATGGGGAAAGCGGTGCCCTGTTTCCGATGCGCCAGGTGTAACATTGAAGCAGTGCCTTGGGAAGACCATCTGTCAGAAAACCTCTTGCCGATCCGACGTGCCTTGATGTAGCTATCCACCTTCTGACAACCTTTATTAACTATTTGAAAAGTGACCGGTCAGCCTTGGGGACCGGGACACGGGTCACTGAAAGAATACAAAATGCAGGATCCAAAATTCAAGGATCTGGGAACTTGTGTTCCGAAGGAATAAAGAATACAAAAATATTTTCCTTGGAGGTTTTCTCTGGCTCCCAGAGAACCTTTACTATTGCTTACTTTCATTGAAGGTCTGGAGGACATGGGAAATTCCATCTTCATCAATGTCTTTAAGGCTAGCCCACCGGTACTTGGCCACCTCGATCTGTTCTCCTAGGTCCAGAATATTGTTCTTAAATTCTTTGGCCATCTTTGCCGCATCGTGACCGCTGAGTATCATGTGAGTTATTCATGTCATTTTAGCTCTGTCTATCCCCTCTGAGGATTGATACCTTGATTCCATTAACTCATCAAACTTCCCCAAAACATATTCCTCTGATGTGCATGTGTCAGTGCTAAATGGATCAGCTCCGGAGACCTTCAAAACAAAAGACTTGTATAAATTGAAAGAATATTGGACTGCATTGACCTTATCCCGCAGAGTCCCCACCAGTTGCTTGATTACCCCCAATGTGAGGTCAAGTCTAGAGTGTTGGGTCCTCACAAAATCAAATGACTCTTCTCCTAAAATTCCAAACTCGGAAACAATCTCCTCTCCGAGGCCGATGAGTTCCTCTAGTTCAACCTTCCATGCCTCATAATTCTCAATGTCCCCCTCCCATATGCTGATGGTGGTTTTGGCCTGATGTAATACGTGGCAGGCTGCATATAAATCTGGGAGTGTGGACACCAGGAAATGCCAAACGTTTCCCAACTGCAAGGCAGCCCATTCATCAACCGCTTGGGCCTTTTTCTTCATCATCCGTAATGAGTCTATATCACTCTGCAGAAGTGGTGCATCTGATGTAGAGGCCCCCAGAGGAATAATGCTGATGGGCCAGGCTAGCTCAGTCAACAACCCCATGAGGTTTGTATTTTTCTCCCTTTCTGCCTTGAACTTTTGAGCTTCTTTTTCATAGCAAGCCTCTACTGCCTTGGCTGCTTCTTTCAACAGGTCTAATTCACCCTATTTTCCTCTCTTCCCTAGTGACACCTCTGTGATATTATAATCTCTGGCCTCAGCCATTGCCTAGTCTGCATTTGGGGAAGGTGTCACGATTACTACAACTTTTTCTCTGCCCAGCTCAGTTCGAAGAGTGTGAACCGTCCGGGCTTTCTTAACCTTAGGTGGATTCTGCGCCTGGGCCATCATCTCCACCAAAGAAAGATGGGCTCTAGGTGTTGATGGGGCCTTTCTCTTTCAAGATTCCACCAACCACTGTGGTGGGTGGGGCGACTTTGCAGCCAAAATATGCTCCTGTAACTTTTCCCTAATATCCTGTTGTGCCCCTTCAACAGTGTGAGTCTCTTCTAGCTCCTTCCCTATATTTTCTGTCTCATCGGCGATATTTTCCCCGCTGGCACCTGTGTCTCTTGCCCCGCCGCCTGTATCTTTGGCAATATTCAGGTCCTCATTGGTTCCCCTAGGGTTTCCTTCTTCATCCTATTGCTGTTCTTCCTAAGCCTCTATTGCTAGTGTGTCTTATTCTATCGGTACATTCTTTGGTAGTGGGGGAGGCAACGGGCTGAGATTCAATGTTTGGGCCACAATAATTACCTCAAAAAATGTTACCTTTGAGAGTGGCGCCTGGAACATGGCGGTTGGGGTCACGGTTGTTCCCGTGGGTCTGGTTTCCCCAACCAATGTCATTTGTTCATTTTGCTTCTATTTCCCTGAAACATCCACATCCTGTATCTCTGGGACTTCAGAGGCGATCTCTTGCTCCGCTCCCATTTCTTCTTCTATATGTTCCTCCTTCTCCTATGTAGGTTCCTGTTTTGGAGCTTCCTCCTACTCTGGGATTTCCTCCTCTGGCTGTGCGATATCTCCCTACAAATTCCCAAATTCATCAGCCCTGAATACATTGTCAAATTCTTCTTGAGGGGGAGGATTTGTCAGGATGTGAGCGGGCTCTTGTTCTTTCTCCAGCTATGGGGAGTCAGAAGAAACAATTTCTACTTGTGGGATTTACGACATCCCGAGCTCCGATTCTATATTTGGCTTTGGATTAATCCTTTTCTTCTGCCTAGTGACCAAAGGAGGCCTCGGGTCCCTTAGGGCTGCCTGCTCCTCTTCTGGATCCATTCTTGTCACCCTGACCATTAATGCTGCTAGTGAAGGGGAAGAGGGAGGACAGAGAGGTCCGGTCATGAGCACTGGAGTGGCCAACCACATGATTAATTTCTCCCTCATCTGCTATGAGGCTGCTATTGATTGTTTCAGTTGTTCCTTTATGGGGGTCTCCTATGGAGTTGGAGTTTCCATTATTCTTTTTCCCCTATCCTCTCCTTGTGAAGAGGTTTCGGCCCCAGAAGTCAACTTTTGTATCGTCGGGGTGGCCCTACGGGTACTCTCAGGGCATACTCTCTTAAAGTACTCATGGCTGCGCTCGACCACATTGTGAATGATTTCTTCAATGGTAGGCCCCTCCTGGGAATTCCAGTCTATTGTTGGGAGGGCCATTTTGTCAATCCCCTTTGCCTTGTACTGGGGATCTATTGTGGGTCTGGCGTCTGAGAAGTCATCTGGAAATTTCCAGAGCTTCAACCTTTCCATCATCCCCATAGTCATCCAGATGTAATGCCAGCTCTAGACTTCAACCTCATCCTGGCAATCTTCCCAGAAGTCCTCCATGTGATATCGGTGGGGCTCTGATGCCCGGGGAAGTGCTAATGCAATTTTCCCAAGCAGATCAAAGTTTTTCCATGCTAGATAGAATTCTGTCAAGTTAAGGCTCTTCAGCTCGCTGTCTACCTCCTTGGCTGTGGCCAGATTGCATGAGTAATTCCCACAAGTGATTGGGAATGGAACATTCATCACCTTCTTCAAAGTGTACAAGGTGTGCAAATCCAAAATTTGCCTACAATATTCCAAGAGAATTATCTTGTTCCCACAATGTTTGGGCAACAAGTAAGGTTTGTCGAAGAAGCTGGTTATCCTTATGTAAGTATGTTGCTAGAATTGGATGTAATGCCTCCTTGGAGAGGTGGTACCCTGCATCCCAGGTAGGTGTGAGCAGGTTGTAGTAGACGAAGGCATCGTTTATCTAGTAGAAACTGGGGAAACTAGCCTCCCATTGACTTGTGGGAAATAATCCCAGGGAGCCTTTTGACCTGGGTTGATCCCAAGTACACCTGATGTGAGTAGCCCATTGGTGATGGGTCGTTGTTGCACTAAGGCCCAGAGAACATAAGAGGACATGTAGAATTTGCACTTTTGGGTCACCTGAAGGAACTGAGAATCTACATGGTTAGAAATAATGGCGGCCCAATCAAAATATTCCCTACCAATGGTGATTCCAAGAAAAAAGTAGTACATCCACCCTGAGAACTCTCAGGCATGGGGTTGCCCGAAGATCTGGCATAGTGCTATCATCCCCATCTGGATACTTTCTTTAAACTCAGACCAGGGGATCTCTAATTTCATTTTCTTGGGGTCCCTCTTCAAAGTCTTGAGCTAATGGTTGTTCATATATTACCAGGCTGCGACCTCCAATTGCTGGAATTGCACTAAGGCATCAGCTCTGGTAACAATAGTTGGGTTATCAAATTGAGGAATCCCCAAACCTACCTGAAAAGTAGCGGCATTGAGAGACACCATGGGGGTGGGATATCTGGTCGGGACCAGGGCTACGAGCATGACAACCTAGAAAAAAGAGTTGTAATGTGCCGCAAGTGTGAGAATGAGCTCTGGGGCCTGCACCGAGCATGGGAAATAGGTGGCCTTCAGAATCCCAGAATCCCCGATGCTGATTGCCAGCGGATCCCGGGACTGTCACTAAATGAACATTATCTTGACTAGGGCCTGCATCTCGACCCACATTCCGACGCTAGTGTTGGTAATTAACTGAACCTGGGACTCAATATTTTATCCCATGATGGTGTTGTCCCTTAGGTACTTCATGCTGAGAGGCAATTTTTCTAAGGCCCTCTCAATTTTGGATCTGACGGCTACCTTGGTGACCGACGTGGAAGGAAGTTTCAGACTCCCGAGTGGTGAAGATGTGGAAGCCTCAGACATAAGTAGGTACATTGCTTTGGAAACCTGCAAGGCAAGGCGATCGTTAGAATTCGTAGATAAAAATATTTTGGGATCCAGAGATCTTACCACCGAGGCACGTCCTTTTCCTGAAAAGTTAGTTTAGGTTCAAAATCTTGAAAAGTATATATATATATATAATGCAAAATTAGAAATTTAACCCCTATTCAGGCCTGGGGGTTCCAACATACTTAATGGGAGTAAGATGTGGGCTTGGTGAGGACAAAAGACCCGGGGTCCGAAAAACTAACCGTTGGAAGATGTGAGTGAAAAGTGAGCCGTCAGGCCCACGTGAACGTCATGTGGCTATGCAATAAATGGGGAGTTATCGTGACGACGGCACCAATTGTTTGAATGCACAAAAAAGTGGAGGCCACTTGGACAACCTTAAATGCATACGTGGGACATAAATGAAATATTAAGGCTGGCTGACGGAGGAGAGATAAAACTGCCTGGTTAAAACCAGTCGAGAGCCGAGTTTCAACCAGGTGGTATTCTGCCTGGAATGAGCTTGCAAACATGGATGAAAAGTAGACAAAGAATGATGAGCTCGACGTGAGACCAGACAAATACACAAAATATAAACCTAATTTACAGTGGGGCTGAAGGATATATACACAAAAATAGAGGATATACATTAAATACACCATATACACTAATTTACAAAATGTAGAGAAGCTACCCTAAAACAAAGCCAAAAAATGTACAATATATACAATATCTACATTATCCTACACCTGCACAGAGGGTGGACAACCCTCTGGCAGAGCTAACCCACCAATGGGCGGTGAACTAGATGATGAGGACACAGAGCAAAATGGAAACAAAATAAAAGACGCAAACCAAACAGAACAAAAAGAAGAAAAAAATGAAGGAAAGAAAACAAAGACACCAACCTGAAACCCAAAGAAAGGAAAGGAACAACCGACTCCCTGGATGCTCTGCAATAGCTTCCACCTCCAAATGATCACCAACTAGCACCAAAAACAACTGGTAATTGCTGAGAACAGCTTCGAATAACTCACACTTAATTCTCACTCAAATTGCCCTGCAATCACTTAAGTGTTTTTATCGTGGTAACTGTGAAAATGACAGGTGATTCCTATTTATACCCAAGGTGAAAAATGAGTTACCTTTCCTTCCACAAACTCTGGAATAGGCAGACCTCTAGACTCTGGGCCCAGGGATTCCATGCAACATACCCTCTTACAAAAAAAAGACATCGTGGCAGAGAATCCCAAAGTCCAGGGTTTGGCTCCTAGACAAGGAGAGACCAACTCTGGGACTGGGTCCTGGAGACACAAGGGACAAAAACAAAAAGCAAAACCAACACCATGACACAGAAAACCTAGAGAAGGAAAAGAAAGAAACAGAGGCAGAAAGACAAGGCAAGAGCCAAAAGAGAAAACAAAAAAAAAGGGGGACCCAACATTTTGCACACAAAATGTAGGGACAGGGATGCAGGGCATAACAGGATCATGCAAAGTTAATAGTGGCCTCTCGAAGTAATTCTATGAGGGTATTTTCTATTAGGATTAAGCAATACTGAGAGGGGGGGGGTCAATCAATAGTGTAGTACTTTTTTATTAAACTTATCATATTCAAAATTAACCATGCAATTGCTGAAATAAAGAGAACATGCACACAAAGTAAACAACTCATAACACCATGGTTTGTTAATGAGGAAACCATCTTAAGGGAAAACCCTGATGGGGATGATACCCAAAAATATTGCACTAAGAGTATATTGTTCATGTTAGGAGACCTAGCCCTGTTAAGAGATGAGTATTACATTTAGTAAAAATCCCTGTTAAATGATAGAAACAATGTTAGGGGTAATGCAAGGAGCTCACTGCTCTTACAATACAGACTATCTCTACATTGATTTATCATAAAAGATGAAATACACAAGTATCTGTTATGCTTAGTAGTTCTATTAATAACTCACAACATCCTCTGCATTATTCAAACATCCCAATACATCCATATATGCCACACACTTCCTCACATCTCAAAAATATCTTTACATATATACACGATCTCATAACCTTCCCAGTCAGCTCATAAATGTATCACAAAATGTGTTCACCATATAACCCAATGAAAAATATACAATGGGAGATCATACATTCAAAAATATAGGATAGGACCCAACAAAAATCCAAAGTAGCACTTCTGGAACCCATACGTTACTCCAAACATCACAACCACTCATGTGCCTTGTTCTACAGCTATATTGTCTTACAATACCCAAAACATGTTGTAAATCTCACCAGTCAACTCCAAAATACAAGAAAGCTTAACTATAGCTATAATACATCCCATAATATATCTATATGATTTCACATGATGTAAATCATCACATACTGTGCTCGCCAGTCAAAATAGTGCAAATGTATCCTATTAATTACTTCCTGGACTTGTCATTTTTTCAAAATTGAACAACCAAAATTGGGTTGTTCTCCAAGAGACCATGCTAATAAGTAGTGTTTCCATAAATGACAACATATATGCTATACTTATTAGGCCACTTTCCAACAATCTCCCCCTTTGGCATTCATGGTAACACTTAGTGAAAAATGACTAGGTACCCAATGCCAAACTACTATCTAAACATCTCTAATAAATCCTCTATGCATTTTCACACCTATTACTCCCCCTTTGACATCAATGAAAAAGGTATACTACAAAATGTACATATCAAAAATCTAGAACTACCCACCAAAAATTTATACCATATGAAGTATATCTTGGAAAGAGGTTTCCAAGATCTTTGCCTCTAATTTCCATGTTTTCTCCAAGGCCTAACCAACATGTATTAAGCCATTCAAAGAAAATGATGAAATTTAGCATCCTTTAGTACTATAGGTATGGCTCCATCAATAAACTTCTTCGTTGTCTCCATATTCTTAAGGTTTTTTTCCAAAATTGACAGTTTCAAATTGATTAGACTCCTTAGCACACCAAATCTCCCTAACACTCTTCCTTTTTCCACTTCAAGCACACTAATTTTTTCCAATAGTTTGGACACTTCCTTATCCAGTTTTGTAACAACTTGTGAGGAGGACTCACAATTCTTTACCAATCCATCCAGTGTCTTCTCATCATTTTGAATTATTTCTTCAATTTTCTTCATGTTCTTAAAAGGATTTATACAGTAGCTGTATAACTTCCTTCCATGATCTATAAAATACTTGACTTTAGTAATAGTGGTACCCATTATACTTAAATCCCATTTAATGGGCTTGAATACCTCTTTTAATTTCTTCCTTGTGTATTTTTTCTTAGTTTTGATTGTTGCGACCTTCTCCAATGAATCAGATTGAAGATCAAAGTCATCAAGGAATTTGTTTAGATTATCTACTGCATCATTTCCTTGGAAGGTAAAAGGTATGTGTAGAATTTTGTTGATTCTGTCCACTGCCCTATCCAATACCTCTATTTTCTTCTTTATCTTTTTTTTTTTTTTTTTTTTTCAGATTTTATCTTAGCTTTAGAAAAGGCCATGAAGGACAACTTCATTAACTCATCTTCATCCAATCCATCAACATTAGTATTCAGAGGTTCATTTTCACTTGCCAACAATAGAGTTGAAGAAGTAGATATCTCCTTAATAGAGATGGGTACTTCTATTTCTTGCCCAGCTTCAATCTTAATGTCAACTTAATTATTTTCCTCAACCATACTTTCCTTTAGCTCTTTGTCTATACCTTGTTCTGCTTCCTCATTCTTTCTTTCCTCAACAACTTCTTTCATTTCTCCCTCAATCAATGTGCCAAGATCTATCATATTAACAATACTTTGTGCATTGATGTCATCTACCTCAGGAACAATATCATCATTCACTTGAAAAGGGTCACTAACATCCTACGAAGTGTCCAAAGACACAGGCACACCAACTACAAAGAAATATTTTTGCTTTACTGTACTGTAGAACTGACTTTTGTTGTCCTCATCCTTAGAAGGTTCAATATGTATTTGTGCAAACTTTTAGATTCTCAAATCTGAATAGTTTTGGGCTTAGTATCCTTTGGTTTGGGAGACTTATACTTCTCTATTTCAAAATCCATCAATACTTTTTCAATAGCCTTCTTTTTTTCTTCTATCACTTCATCATATTTCCTCTGCATAATCTTTGTTAATATTGTCTTTGATCTTAGTAGGGGCTTAATTGCTTTCATAATTATATCATGTTATTTTTGTGATATTAGAGGAAACATTTACTCTATGGGTTTTACCCTATATTATCATCTTCTTCAAGAGCTAATTGTTTCCTCACTTCTAATCTATCAAACAACTCTTTTTGAATGCTATCCTCTAGCTCTATCAAGTTTTTATTGAATACTTGCATATAATTTATGAATCTATCTTCAATAAAAATTTTATCCTCATTAATGTATCTTTCATAGTATATGGATAACTGATTGATCTTACCTTGTTCAGTTATTGTTTTGGTCAATATTTGCACAATCTCTTCATATTTCTTCTTAGTTCTCTCCTCTTCAATCTTATTCTCTATTGTCTTCTACTTCTTAGGTGGACATTCTTTTTTAGGCTTAGAGGACCTTGTTCTCCTCACAAGAATCTCTTCTGCCTTCTCTATTTCAGTCATTTTTGTTCTTTGCGATGATCTTTTGGGTGGTGAAGGTGTTGTATCAGGAATATATACTACAATAAGAGATGAATCAACAACCTTTACAAATTTAGAAGGTGGAAGGGCCATAAGAGAAATGCTTACCAACCCAGAAGCTCCAGCTATTGTCTTCTTTCTTACCTCTTTCATCTCTTCTATGCTTATACCTGCTTTCTTTGCAAGTTCATCAACCATTTTCTCAATCTTCCTTTTTTGTTTCTACCCTAGTCATTTCTTCTATGATCTTAGCATACATGTCCTCATAGGTTCCCTATCTCTCTCACTAGAGTCAATCTTAGAAGATAACACATGTTCAAGTTGTATGGTGAGAACTTCTGCACTGACCTCATAACCCATAGTATAACACCATTTCTTCCTAGGTTAAAACTGCTTTGAAGCATATACAATCAACCTCAACCATGAAACATATTGTATCTTTGTACTTCTCAACTATTTCGTTAGGAATTCTAAATATTTCCCTCATTTCTCTTTAAATTATTTAGAACATGCCAAAGAGTTCTCATCAACCCATGTATTTTTTGTCTTTTATAATAATTGGTCATTTGAATAGTTGCGAGTTCACTGTCTTTCCTTTGACTTGTCGCTTAATTTTTATTACATTCTCTAGGAATCATTGTTTGAGTACTTCGCATAGATTGTATTGTAAATTTTCTTTCACCATTTTATACGCCATCATTATCACACCCGCTGAAATAGAGTTAGGTCGGATTCTATAGTGAAGTTTATAACCCAACACTATTGAAATATGATGCAGAGGGATGTGATATTCTATTGGCTCATACCCTCATCAATAAGGAGATCTCTTCAGCAGCCATGTGAGATGCAACTTCCAACTTTGCAAAGTGTCTCTCATAAATCTATCAAAATATAGTCTTCAATAAATCTTGAATAACTATCAATAACAATTGAATCTATGTATGCACTCTTAACCACACCATCACAATACTATTTTCAATATGTTCCCAACTGTGCATAACCTCATTCTCAATCCTTCATCCAAAGATTCACTTTCTAGACCATTTCCATGCACCTAGAGCCTCCAACTTGTCCAATCTCTAAGAAAATATTCCACCCTTGTTCTAGAACCTTAGAAAAACATAAAATTTCCTATGCACCATGTTAATCCATCCCTCCAAGTTTGGTCAAGAGATTTTTTATGCAACTCACTCCAAGAGCCCAATCTCCTTGTAGCCCTATTCAACCACTAATCTGCCCTTAACTCAGTATCTTCCCAAACAAATAGGGAAACACTTGATAGTTTTAGACACACTTTACAATTCTACAAAACATATCCCAAACCCAGGGTATGTTACTTTGGACCAACACCCAAATCCACTACCTTTGTAGAAACCAAATATGCCTAAAATGCACCCATTTACAAAGAAACTCCTAAGAGATCTTTCTCCCTTGACTCCCAACCATGAAAAAGTATTGGAAAATGGTTAGAAACACCATATTATCAAGTTTTTGGGGCATCAACACTTGCTGATACTTTAGGTATCAAATCCTTACTTCTAGGGTCTCTAGGCTAGGGATTTCTCACTTAGGCTCTTACAAACCTCTCTAGATCCTCCCAGTGGATCTAACACATCCCCATGGACCCCAATATACAAGATCCATCATAAAATATCCCCATAATTAAGAGTATTTGTTCACAACAATGACTGGTGTGGAACTGTGCATCCTTAATTCAACATTTAGCCTTCATTTGCGGTCTTTCCTCCACACTCATGCACATCCCTACATTTAAACACTATAAAAAAATATAGTACATGTATTTAGACTCCTCCCACCAATTAAATTAACCACAAAGGGTGGGAGAGTCTATCCAACCATGGAGACTTCAAAATTCAAATTGTTGATTGCAAAGACACAGTCTGAGAACAGTCAAGAAATGGATAGATTTCTTACTTCAAACTAAATGAAACATAATAGTAATTGTAGGTAAATGATAAAAATTCAAAATACAAACATTCTAATTCATTTCCAAATCAACAATACATTTTAAAATGAGTCTGAAGCCACAAACACAGTGACTATATCTCACGGGCTGAATGTGATTGTTTGCAAGAATTTGTTTCTTTATTGATTCAATAAAATTACAATGATCCTCCACACACCATCCTCTATGTACTACACAAAATCACAGGGATATCCTTCTAAAATACCCTCAAACTCAACAACCAACCAAATAACAGACTTTAAACTCCCTAAAACTGTCTAAAATAGTCCAAAAACTCATTGTTACATGCTAATACACAAAATGATAACCTATTGTTGTCATCTCGACAACATGATGTCTAATTCCTCTCAAAGGAAATTTCAAAGGTTTTTAAACAACCTTTCATCCCAATCTTATCCTCTTATGCCAATCAATGTCTTACAATTTTTTTATGATCATATCACACAAAATGATCAATAAACATTACAAACATTATTAAAACATCATTAAATGACCAATCATGGTCTATTACATTTCTAAATGAACCTTTATGGTCATGCCTTCATCTTCCTAGGATCCAAAAGTGACCCTAATGCACCTTTGTGCCCTTGGTGCTCCTATACCATACTCAACAACTTTAAAACTTTTCCAAGTCCTCTTGGAAACCTGCAAACAAAACAATGTCAGAAAACAAAACCATTTGGTTTTCAGCCTTGATTTGCAAAGATCATCATTAATGATCCATGGAATATTCTATTGATGATGCCTTATCATGCACTCCTGCATCTTCATCTTGATTTTCCTCCCATGGGCAAAATGTAGACCACCAACTGGTCCCAAATCTCCACTCCATCTTTAGTCTCTTGTCCCGAGACCACTATTGTCATCTGTAACTCTTCATTGTCTTCAAACTTGAAATATCTTCCCATTAAGACCAATGCATCTTGGACCACATTCCTCTCCTCCTAGAATTCCAAGTCTTCCTCAGCATTCATGACTATCTTCCGAGCCTCACCAATGACCCCACAATCAGGTTCTTCCTCACCTACTGCCATATCGTGTTGATCTCCACCATGCCATTCACCTAGGAATACCAAAAACTCACTAGTAATCTTGGATTCCTCTCTAACCATGCTACCATGTTGTTTGTCTTCATCCATCACCAAAGGATAAATTACTGCCCCCATCTGAAGAATTTCTTCAGATTCAAGCCCCTCGAGACTTGATTCACTACTACAACCATCAGGGACTTCAACTTCAACCTATGATTCAGATTATAGAACCTCTTTTTCCTTAGGTTCTTCCACTTATATATGTGCAATATTCTTCTCATCTTCATCTTCTTCATTTTATTCTTGTTCAAGGAGAGATTCAATCCACTTCATCTTCTTCTGATGCTTTTCCAACTCCTCTTTAATGCTTCTTAACATTTCCTCTTCTTCTTTCTTCTTCCTTATATTTTCTTCTCTTTTCCTCTTATTGGAAAAATACTCTTTAAGAGCATTGTACACCTCCTCTAATTTTGTCAGGTACATCTTCACCAATTTAGGATCTTTCAGATGTCAAGCCACCACTTTGGAACACTCTCAAAGGATAATTCAACTCTAAGCATCAACAAAGGACTCTAAACCTTCCAAACCCTAGACCTTTCACTTGCTTTGATACCACCTAATGAAGAGGGGTGTGATATCTTACTGGCCCATACCCTGATCAATAAGGAGATCTCTTCAACAATAATGTGAGATGTAATTTCCCACTTTGCAATGGTGTGGGTGATCTTAGCTTGTAGTAGCTTTTCCAATTCTGCTTTGACTAATAAATCAACTTTGTGATGCATCTTTCAAATTTGTTTCTTAACTGGTTTCACATTTTGATCCACTGCAAGATGATGAACTACTAAGTTGCCCAGGTCTAACCCTGACATGTAAGAGTAGGACTATGCAAATTTAACAGTGGCCTCTCGAAGTAATTCTATGAGGGTTTTTTCTATTAGGATTAAGCAATATTGAGAGTGGGGGGTCAATCAATAGTGTAGTACTTTGTTATTAAACTTATCAGATTCAAAATCAACCATGCAATTGCTGAAATAAAGAAAAAATGCACACAAAGTAAACAACTCATAACACCATAGTTTGTTAATGAGGAAACCCTCTTAAGGGAAAACCCTAACAAGGATGATACCCACAAATATTTCACTAAGAGTATAATGTCCCTATTAGGATACCTAGCCCTGTTAGGAGCTAAGTATTACATTTAGTAAAAATCCCTATTAAACGATAGAAACAATGTTAGGGGTAATACAAGGAGCTCACTGCTCTAACCTTACATAACTATCTCTACTTTGGTTTATCATAAAAGATGAACTGCACAAGTATCTGTTATGCTTTAGTAGTTCTAGTAATAACTCACAACATCCTTTGCATTATTTAGACATCCCAATCTATCCACATATGTCACACACTTCCTCACATCTCAAAAATATCTTTACATATATACACAATCTCATAACCTTCCCAGTCGGCTCACAAATGTATCACAAAATGTGTTCAACATATAACCCAATAAAAAATACACAATGGGAGATTATAAATCCAAAAATATAGGATAGGACCAAACCAAAATCCAAAGTAGCACTTCTGGAATTCGTACGTTACTCTAAACATCACAACCTCTCATGTGCCTTGTTCTACTGCTATATTGTCTTTGCATACCCAAAACATGTTGTAAATCTCACCAGTCAACTCCAAAATACAAGAAAGCTTAACTAAAGCTATAATACATCACATAATATATCTAATTGATTTCATACCATGTAAATCATCACATACTGTTCTCGCCAGTCAAAATAGTGCAAATGTATCCTATTAATTACTTCCTAGACTTAGTCATTTTTCCAAAACTGAACAACCAAAATTGGGTTGTTCTCCAAGAGACCATGTTAATAAGTAGTGTTTCCATAAATGACAACATATATGCTATACTTATTAGGCCACATCCCAAGAATCTCCCCCTTTGGCATTCATGGTAACACTTAGTGAAAACTAACTAAGTACCCAATGCCAAACTATTGTCTAAACATCTCTAATCATTCCTCTATGCATTTTCACACCTATTACTCCCCCTTTGACATCAATGACAAAGGTATACTACAAAATGTACATATCAAAAATCTAGAACTACCCACCAAAAATTTATACCATATGAAGTATATATTGGAAAGAGGTTTCCAAGATCTTTGCCTCTAATTTCCATATTTTCTCCAAGGCCTAACCAACATGTATTAAGCCATTCAAAGAAAATTATGAAATTTTAGCATCCTTTAGTACTGTAGGTATGGCTCCATCAATAAAATTCTTTGTTGTCTCCATATTCTTAAGGTGTTTTTCCAAAATTGACAGTTTCAAAGTGATTAGACTCCTCACCACACTAAATCTCCCTAACACTCTTCCTTTTTCCACTTCAAGCATACTAATTTTCCAATAGTTTGGACACTTCCTTATCCAGTTTTGTAACTACTTGTGAGGAGGACTCACAATTCTTTACCAATCCATCTAGTGTCTTCTCATCATTTTGAATTATTTCTTCAATTTTCTTAATGTTCTTAAAAGGATTTATACAGTAGCTGTATAACTTCCTTCCATGGTCTATGAAATAGTTGACTTGAGTAATAGTGGTACCCATTATACTTAAATCCCATTTAATGGACTTGAATACCTCTTTTAATTTCTTCCTGGCGTATTCTTTCTTAGTTTTGACTGTTGCGGCCTTCTCCAATGAATCAAATTGAACATCAAAGTCATCAAGGACTTTCTTCAGATTATCTACTGCATCATTTCCTTGGAAGGTAAAAGGTATGTGTAGAAGTTTGTTGATTTTGTCCACTGCCCTATCCAATACCTCTATTTTCTTCTTTATCTTTTTTTTTTTTTTTCAGATTTTATCTTAGCTTTAGAAAAGGCCATGAAGGACAACTTCATTAACTCATCCTCATCCAATCCATCAACATTATTATTCAGAGGCTCATTTTCACTTGCCAACAATAGAGTTGAAGAAGTAGATATCTCCTTAATAAAGATGGGTACTTCTATTTCTTGCCCAGCTTCAATCTTAATGTCAACTTATTTATTTTCCTCAACCACACTTTCCTTTAGTTGTTTGTTTATACCTTGTTCTGCTTCCTCATTCTTTCTTTCCTCAAAAACTTCTTTCATTCCTCCCTCAATCAATGTGCCAAGATCTATCATATTAACAATACTTTGTGCATTGATGTCATCTACCTCAGGAACAATATCATCATTCACTTGAAAAGGGTCACCAACATCCTACGAAGTGTCCAAAGACAAAGGCACACCAACTACAAAGAAATCTTGTTTCTTTACTGTACTGTAGAACTGACTATTGTTTTCCACATCCTTAGAAGGTTCAACCTGTATTTGTGTAGACTTTTAGGATTCTCAAATCTGAATAGTTTTGGGCTTAGTATCCTTTGGTTTGGGAGACTTATACTTCTCTGTTTTAGAATCCATCAACACTTTTTCAATAGCCTTCTTTTTTTCTTCTATCACTTCATCATATTTCCTCTGCATAATCTTTGTTAATATTGTCTTTGACCTTAGTAGGGGCTTAATTTATTTCATAATTCTATCATGTTATTTTGTGATATTAGATGGAACATTTTCTCTATGGATTTTACCCTTATATTATCATCTTCTTTAAGAGCTAAGTGTTTCCTCACTTCTAATCTATCAAACAACTCTTTTTGAATGCTACCCTCTAGCTCTATCAAGTTTTTATTGAATACTTGCATATAATTTATGACTCCATCTTCAATCAGAATTTTATCCTCATTAATTTATCTTTCATAGTATATGGATAACTAATTGGTCTTACCTTGTTCAATTATTGTTTTGGTCAATATTTTCAAATCAGGTTTTCATAGTTGTCTCTCTACGGGCTTTTCTTGCACAATCTCTTCATATTTCTTCTTAGTTCTCTCCTCTTCAATCTTATTCTCTTTTGTCTTTTGCTTCTTAGGTGGACATTCTTGTTTAGGCTTAGAGGACCTTGTTCTCCTCACAAGAATCTCTTCTACCTTGTCTATTTTAGTCAGTTTTGTTCTCTATGATGATCTTTTGGGTGGTGAAGGGGTTGTATCAGGAAAATATACTACAATAAGAGATAAATCAACAACCTTTACAACTTCAAAAGGTGGAAGGGATGCAAGAGAAATGCTCACCAACCCAAAATCTCTCGCTATTGTTTTCTTTCTTACCTCTTTCATCTCTTCTATGCTTATACCTACTTTCTTTGCAAGTTCATCAACCATTTTCTCAATCTTCCCTTTTTTCTCTACCCTAGTCATTTATTCTATGATCTTAGCATACTTGTCTTCATAGGTTCCCCATCTCTCTTCACTAGAGTCAATCTTAGAAGATAACACATTTTCAAGTTTTATGGTAAGAAATTCTGCATCGACCTCATAACCCATAGTATAACACCATTTCTTCCTAGGTTAAACTGCTTTGAAGCATATACAATCAATCTCAACCATGAAACATATTGTATCTTTGTACTTCTCAACTATTTCTTTAGGAATTCTAAATCTTTCCCTCATTTCTCTTTAAAGTATTTAGAACATGCCAAAGAGTTCTCATTAGCCCATGTATTGTTTTGTCTTCTATAATAATTGCTCACTTGAATAGTTGTGGGTTCACTGTCTTTCCATACCCTACAGTGCATTCCAGGAAACTTGTGTACAATATGAATGTAGATATGTATTAATAGTGATCCAAACCTATTCCTTTGACTTGTCTCACTTAATTTGTATTACATTCTCCAGGAATCATTGTTTGGGTACTTCACATAGATTATATTGAGAATTTTCTTTCACCATTTTATACGCCACCATTATCACACCCGCAGAAACAAAGTTAGGTTGACTTCTATAGTCCAATTTATAACCCAAAACTACTGAAATATGATGCAGAGGGATGTGATAGCCTAGTGGTTCATACCCTTAGCAATAAAGATATCTCTTCAGCAACCATGTGAGATGCAACTTCCAACTTTGCAAACTATCTCTCGTAAATCTGTCAAAATACAATCTCCAATAAATCTTGAATAATTATCAATAAAAATTGAATATATGTACACTCTCTTAACAACACCACCATGATACTATCTAAAATATGTTCCCAACTATGCATAACCTCAATCTCAATCCTTCATCCAAAGATTCACTTTCTAGACCATTCCCATGCACCTAGAGCCTCCAACTTGTCCAATCTTTAAGCAAAGATTCCAACCTTGTTCTAGAACCTTAGAAAAACATAACATTTCCTATGCACCATGTTCATCCATCCCTCCAAGTCTGGTCAAGATATTTTTTATGAAACTCACTCCAAGAGCCCAATCTCCTTGTAGCCCTATTCAACCACTAATTTTCCCTTAACTCAGTATCTTCCCAAACAACTATGGAAACCCTTGATAGTTTTAGACACCCTTTGTATGTTACTTTGTACCAACACCCAGATCCACTACCTTTGTAGCAACCAAATATGCCTAAAATGCACCCATTTACAAAGAAAATCCTAAGAGATCTTTCTCCCTTGACTCCCAACCATTTAAAAGTATTGGAAAATGGTTAGAAACACCAGATTATCAAGTTTTTGGGGTATCAACACTTTTCGATACTTTTAGGTATCAAACCCTCACTTCTAGGGTCTCTAGGCTAGGGCTTTCTCACTTAGGCTCTTACAAACCTCTCCAAATCCTCCCAATGGATCTAACACATCCCCATAAACCCCAATAGCCAAGATCCATCACAAAATACCCCCATCCTTAAGAGTATTTGTTCACATCAATGACTTGTACTGATATATGCATCCTTAATTCAACATTTAGCCTTCATTTTTGGTCTCTCCTCCCTAATATAAAAGGATATGGTACATGTATTTAGACTCCTCCCACCAATTAAATTAACCATAGAGGGTGGGAGAGTCTATCCAACCATGGAGCCTTCAAAATTCAAATTGTTGATTGCAAAGACACAATCTGAGAACAATCAAGAAATGGATAGATTTATTACTTCGAAACTCAATGAAACATCATAGTAATTGTAGGTAAATGATAAAAATTCAAAATAAAAACATTCTAATTCATTTCCAAATCAACAATACAGTTTAAAATGAGTTTGAAGCCACAAAAACATTGACTATATCTCACGGGATGAATGTGATTGTTTGCAAGAATTTGTTTCTTTAATGATTCAAGAAAATTACCATGGTCCTCCACACACCATCCTCTACATACTACACAAAATCATGTGGATATCCTTCTAAAATACCCTCAAACTCAACAACCAACCAAATAACAAACTTTAAACTCCCTAAAACTGTCTACAACAGTCCCAAAACTGACTGTTACACTAATGCTAAGACACAAAATGATAACATATTGTTGTCATCTAAAAAACATGATGTCTAATGCCCCTCAAAGGACATTTAAAAGGTTTATAAACAACCTTTCATCCCAATCTTATCCTCTTATTCCAATCAATGGCTTACAAATTTTTTATGATCATATCACACAAAATGATCAATAAGCATTACAAACATTATTAAAACATCATTAAATGAACAATCATGGTCTATTAAATTTATAAATGATCCTTTATGGTCATGCCTTCATCTTCCTAGGATCCAAAAATGACCCTATTGCACCTTTGTGCCCTTGGTGCTCCTGTACCATACTCCACAGCTTTAAAACTTTTCCAAGTCCTCTTGGAAACTTGCAAACAAAACAATGTCAGAAAACAAAACCATTTGATTTTCAGCCTTGGTTTGAAAAGATCATCATTAATGATCCATGGAATATTCTCTTGATGATGCCTTATCATGCACTCTTGCATCTTCATTCTTGATTTTCCTCCCATGGGAAAAATGTAGACCATCAACTGGTCCCAAATCTGCACTCCATCTTTAGTCTCTTGTCCTAAGACCACAATTGCCATCTGCAACTCTTCATTGTCTTCAAACTTGAAGTATCTTCCCATTAAGACCAATGCATCTTGGACCAAATGCCTCTCCTCTTGGCATTCCAAGTCTTCCTCAGCATTCATGAATATCTTCTGAGCCTCACCAATGACCCCACAGTCAGGTTCTTCCTCACCTACTGCCATATCGTGTTGATCTCCACCATGCCATTCACCTAGGAATACCAAAAACTCACTAGTCATCTTGGATTCCTCTCTAGGCATGCTACCATGTTGTTTTTCTTTTTCCAACACCAAAGGACATTTTCCTACCTCCACCTGAAGAATTTCTTCAGATTCAAGCTCCTCAAGACTTGATTCACTGCTAAAACCATCAGGAACTTCAACTTCAACCTATGATTCTGATTGTAGAACCTCTTTGTCCTTAGGTTCATCCACTTATTTATGTGCAATCTTCTTCTCATCTTCATCTTCTTCATTTTCTACTTGTTCAAGGACTGATGCAATCCACTCCATCTTCTTCTAATGCTTTTCCAAAGCCTCTCCAATGCTTCTTAAAATTTCATCTTCTTCTTTCTTCTTCCTTCTCTTTTCTTCTCTTTTCTTCTTATTGGAAAAATATTCTTTAAGAGCATTGTACACCTCCTTTATTTTTGTCAGGTACATCTTCACTAATTTAGGTTCTTTCAGATGTCAAGCCACCACTTTGGAACACTCTCAAAGGATAATTCAACTCTAAGCATCAACAAAGGACTCTAAACCTTCCAAACCCTAGACCTTTTTCTTTCTTTGATACCTGCTAATGAAGAGGGGTGTGATACCCTACTAGCCGATACCCTGATCAATAAGGAGATCTCTTTAGCAATCATGTGAGATGCAACTTCCCACTTTGTAAACTGTCTCTCAAAAACTCTGTCAAAATATAGTCTTCAATAAATCTTGAATAAATTTTCTAACAATTGAATCTCCATACACACTCTTAGCCACACCATCATGATACTATCTGCAATATGTTTCCAACTACGCACAACCTTGTTCTCAATCCTTCATCCAAAGATTCACTTTCTAGACCATTCCCATGCACCTAGAGCCTCCAACTTGTTCATATTTAAGAAAATATTCCACCCCTGTTATAGCACCTTAGAACATCATAACATGGCCTATGTCCAATGTTCATCCAACCCTCCAAGTCTGGTCAAGAGATTTTTTATGAAACTCACTCGAAGAGCCCAATCTCCTTGTAGCCTTATTCAACCACTAATCTCAATATCTTACCAAACAAATAGGGAAAAACTTGATAGTTTTAGACACCCTTTACAATGCTACAAAACATATCCCAAACCCAGTGTGTGTTACTTTGGACCAACACCTAGATCCACTACCTTTGCAGCAACCAAATAAGCCTAAAATGCACCCATTTACAAATAAACTCTTAAAATAACTTTCTCCCTTGAATCCCAACCTTGAAAAATTCTTGGACAATGGTTAGAAACACCATATTATCAAGCTTTTGGGGCATCAACACTTTCCTATACTTGTAGGTATCAAATCCTCACTTCTAGGGTCTCTAGGCTAGCGCTTTCTCACTTAGGCTCCTACAAACCTCTCCAGATCCTCCAATGGATCTAACACAACGCCATTGAACCCAATATACAAGATCCATCACAAAATACCCCCATCCTTAATAGTATTTGTTCACAATAATGATTGGTGCTGAACTGTGCATCCTCAATTCAGCATTTAGCCTCCATTTGTGGTCTCTCCTCCATACTCCTACATATCTGTACATTTAAACACTATAAAAGGATATAGTACATGTATTTAGACTACTCCCACCAATTACATTAACCATAGAGGGTGGGAGAGTCTATCCAACCATGGAGACTTTAAAATTCAAATTGATGATTGCAAAGACAAAATATGAGAACAGTCAAGAAATGGATAGATTTCTTACTTCAAAACTCAATGAAACATCATTGTAATTGCACATAAATGATAAAAATTCAAAATAAAAATGTTCTAATCCATTTAAATATCAACAATACATTCTAAAATGAGTTTGAAGCTATTCGTTCTTTTTTATGCTGTAATGAATAGACAACAACCTTTTCACTTCATGACAGGATCTTAGAGAGAAGCCAACTCCAACTATTTATCAATATAATGAAAAAGGACCAAATGAAAAGCATGTCTACCAAACTTCTACACTTTTGGTTATGCTAAAATAAGGGGGGGGGGGAACACTATAACACCTTCAAATATTCCTTCAGATATAAATCAAGCAGGAAATCTCACACAGGCTCAACATATCCAGGAGATACTAGATAAGTGGCTAATTATCCATTGAACATCTACCATGAAATGGAGCATGATATGAATAGATCACAAAAAACTTATAAAGATACAAGACTTACAGGAGTTTATGTTTGTATTTGTAGAAACATAGCCAATATACATACTAGAAATGCAGTAATATGAGAAGTACTGGTTTATGATCAGTGCCTTATCCATTGGGCTAAACTCTCAAAATAGATACAATATGCAAAAGTTAATTACTGTAAAAGATTCTAGGCCATAAACACAATTGTCACATGCCCATACTATTTATGAAATCCTATTGCATACTCAGATGAATCTATGCACTAATTAGAGCATCATTTAATTTGCTCCTTGATCAAAACTCTAAAACAACTACATAGACACAGATAAGATCTATGCTAATAAACTGGAAAACTCATAACTCATAAGATGAACACCACAAGAGAGATTGGAAACAAGATATTTGTATTAAGTATAGAGAATCACACTTCTTACAAAATGTTGTCAAAGATAACCACCTGAATAAAAAGCTACAGACCTTAAACTTTATTTCTAATCTTGACACTAGTCTAGTACAATTTCTTCTATATTTCCTGTATCATCTTAAAATGGAAGCACTTCCATGTTAATAATGTTTAGCCCTCCTTAAGGGGTGTTTTTTACCACCATCATATTTTCCCCTCATTTTTGCATCCTCTCCTACTCCTCTACCTGTTTAGGACCCTGATTGGGCCTCTCCGGGCACCTTCCATCCCATCTGGCATGTTTTCCAGGGGTTCTGACTCCCTGGGTCAAGGTTGACCTCAACGTTGACCTAGTTCAAGGATGACCTCGACCTTGAACTGGGTCCCCCTTTCAAATTTGTAAGTCTGTCGGCTGTTGAAGGTCATAAAAATTTCATTTCCCACTTCCGGGTCGACTGTTTTGGGTTCCGAAGCGACGATTCTTAAATTATATTTAATATAGGTCCTCTTCTAGGGGCATGGGTCTAATTGGAATTTAATTCTCCTATGTAGGCCTCTCTATAATATTGTGCCCTAGTTTCATATAAAAGGAAGCTTTCTCCTCTCAATTTATCTAACCATAAGAACCATCAACTAAGTGATAAGAAAGATAATCTCAAGCTCTAGGTGAAGAACAACTATCATCAAGAAAAAAGTTCAAGAATCCTTTGTTATACATGTTTTAAAGCTTTCAAATCATTTAAGTTCTTCATTGAAGATCAAGGATTCAAGCTTTCAAGCCTTTGAAGGGATTTGGTTCAAGCATTCAAGATTCATCATTCAAGCCCTAGATCTATCCATCATGATGGTGTGGTCTTCCTTCAAGATCCTTTGTGTATTCTAAAGACTCTCATTCTCTCTTCAAGGTGGATTCCAAGCATAAAATCATGGAGATTTATGGTTTCTAATTGAGTCCAAGCTTTCATATTTACATACTTATTTACATTCGAAATACAATTGCATATCTATTTGAATAATCATAGCTTCGTTATTAGATTTACTTCTACTACATTCTAGAATTCTTTATTTATATTATTGATTTTATGGTTAATTCCTAAATCAAGGTTTGACTAAGGAAAACCCCTCCCCCCAACAAAAAAATCCATTTTTCTTGCAGGTACAGGTTCAGAACAACAGATCGGGACAAAGATTTGGATACCCTTTTTGACAAACTTTCAGGATCCAAAAATAGAATTTCAGTCTGAGACTTTTTAGGTTGATTATGCCCTAGTTTGGAATCAGAAATTCTAGGTCAATGGTGACATTGAATTGAGGGTACAAATTGGAACTATGTCAGAACGGAAAAAGATTTATGGGTTTTGTTCGTCTCTGTATTTCTATTCCAGATCTGGTCTCAGATTTTCCAAAAACTCAACACGGGCGTCAGAAAACAACATTCTTCAAATATGAAATATTTCAAGGTTAGTACATAATTCCTATCCATTTCAAATAAAGTTATTAAATCTATCACACACACTCTCTTCTATAAAATGGGAAGTAGGGTTTCTCTCTTTAATCTATATCCTTAATAGGTTGATTCACTTATGCATTGATCCTTTCTTTAGGGTTAATCAATTTGGATCTTCCCTTTAAGAAATTTGGGATTAAGAGAAAAATCCTACCCTCCTCACACACATATTCATTAACATCACTTATATCATCCATAAACAATTCTTAAATTTAATATTTCTTATCTTACATTTCCCTGACTGAAACTTTTACAAAATCCTTACAATGTATGATTTTCCAGCCCCTTCCAATTATCTTGGGAATCCTTTTATAGAATAGGATTGCAACAAGCTACCGATCAATTGGAATAATGACAAAATACATGACTCGTACAAAAGACAAAATAACAAGTGAAGTGATAACCACTTTGTTACAAGATTTTCCTAAGTACTTTGTCTTCTGACCGCCTAGTTTCTGCAACTGCTTTGAACTTGTTCAGAAGTTGTCTCCTAGAGTTTGTTGCCTTGTTCTTCTAATGTATGATCCTTTGTCTTTGCCTGTCTTTGTTGAAAATGTTGGGAATCACTGCCACTTGTTGTATTTACACCACATCATCTTCTCCTTGGTTAGCTACATTGTATTTGTTTTTCCAAGAGTTTAACACCTCATCATCGGCCAAGGGAAATTGATAATCTTGTCCTTTTTTATGTTCAACTCATCCCAATTGACCTTTGCTTTCTGAACTTCCTCTTTCCAGAATTCAAAAAATGACTTGGCCTTGCTAATAATTTCAATAGTTTGGACAAATAAAAGTGTACTTTCCAAAGTGATAATACTGTTTGTCCTCCTTGCCAAATCCTCTTTCATCTGTCTCATCTATAAGGCTTCCTTCTTTATCTCACCATTTTTCTTGAAGAGAATTGGGAACATCTCATAATGGTCTTTTGAATATTCTTTCTTCAAAGTCTCTACCTTTTTTAAGATGATGCTCCTCTTTATGTCCAAGTCCAATAGCAATTTAAAACATTTGTAAGTGCCAGCTAACACAATATCCACATTGTTCTCCTCCTTGGACATGGAATAAAAATAATTCAATTCTGCCCTTTTTCCTCTCCACTTGTCCATAATTGGGTCCCACTTATCCTTTTCAACATTGTAATCAACCAGTATGATCATGACTTTCTTACCCTGTGAGTAGATGGCAGGAGGACTCAAATCCTGAGTACATTGCATAAGTGTGACATGTATCTTATTTGCATACCTTTGTTGTATCCATGCCTTTGCTTCTCTGAATTTTGTGCAATTTTCATCCCATTTCTTTCTTGATTCTTCTAACTTAGTCCTTTCAGCAATTAATCTCTCTCTCTCTCTAACTCCAAGTCTACTTGTGTAATAGGACTTGATGGCATAGGAGAAGGAGGAAAAGTTACAATTGGACTAGATGTAGCAGGCTGATGCAGATCCTATGCTATCATCCTTTGAGGAGAAAATTGAACTACTTATTTTCCTTCTAGTATATCAATTTTTTTATCCTTTTCTATGGATTTTATCCTTTCATCATTATATGCTTTTAGAACTTTCTCAAATTGTGTCCTTAACTTTTGAATCTCTTCATCTTTATTTTCTGCCATTTTCAAGCTGAATTTTGCAGATTCTACTGTTAGGCCAACTGCCTCTACCCCTAAAGTATCTGCAACTCTTCTTAATAACAAGATTCCTGAATGCTCAAACTGATCATCTCCATCAATTTTCCTATTTTCTTTCGTCTTTATTGACCACATTACCAATGCTACATGGTCTTCACTGAACTTAACACCAATAGTATTTCATTGGTATGCCTTGGTTTAGTTTCCTTCCCGATGGCATAAAAAATGATGGCATCAACAATATCCCATTTTGGAAGAATAAGGACTCCTTCTTTCCTAACCAATTCTTGACATTCTTCAGGAGAAACTTTATCAAATTGGGCCATCATTTCCTACTTTACCTCTATTTCAATTTCATCTTTATCCCTATCAAGTTGATCATTCTATCTTTGCTGACACTTTTATTTGAATTCATTAATATGAATCCTTGAAATAAATTAAATAAATGCACTAGCTTTAACAAACTTATCATCAGACATGAATTCATCACTTGCTTGTTTGGTAATTGGATCTAGCTCTTTTCCAGCGAACTCTCTGTCAAATCCATCTCTGCATGTTTGGGAACCTCTAGCATCCCTTCTTACATTTCTTGAGATGTGAAAAACACATGCCCTGTATTTCCTATTTGTACTAGTTGCTTTGCAATTGCCTGTTCATCCATATGTAGGGGAGATTGGGAAGGGGAGTAGATATCTTCTTGTTTTTGTCCCTCTTCTTCTATCCTTTAACTTTTAGGAGATGGCAATGATTGTGCATCTGAATCCAAGGGTCTCTTTACTTTTGAAGTAGCAACTGCCTTTGTCCTTTGCAATACCATACTGTACCCCTTTTTATGCTGCAAGACATACCTCCCTGGTGGAACCATCCTTCCCTGTGGAGCTCTTCTCAAAATATACCTAGCTTTTTCTAGTTCTATTTCTATCACCTTTTCCATCTTCTGATTTAGGAGTTGCTTGATATCTTTGAACATGTTCATTAAGGATTCTACCTTCTTTTCCTAGGGCATGAATTATTTCAAGGGATCATATCCTTTATCAAAGTGATGAAAAAAATATAATGTCTTCTTGTACACTAACCACTTTTATTTTTTGATCTCTTGTTATTGCAAGTTGTACTCATTTCTAATTATGTCCTTAGGAAAATTAAACTCGTGCTCCAATGTTAAACATTTTTTTCTCTTTCTAAAAATCTAACTAATGAATCCTTCATTATCAGCACATCTCACCACTTATTTTTCCATCTGATAAGGTTCCAAATACTTATGCAATTGTGTCCACCCCGTTTGGTGATAACAAACTGGTGTGCAATTATAATGGTAGGGAAGATGTTACCTTTCATTTTTCCCATCAATGCTTCCTCTTGTAGCCCACCCATTTGTCTGAGTATTTCTGCAAGGCCTATCTTAAGTGGAACTCTATATGGGAGCACATTTGGAGTTCCTCTAAAACCGTAACCCTAATGACTGTTGAAACATGATATAAAATGATATCACCCCTGTTGTGAATAATCTGAAAATTTTTAACATATTCCTTTGGTCTCAAAAGATTCAACAGATCTTTGTGAATTCTTGGATTGTTTAAGCATAATAGTGCTCTGAGCCTAGAGGAAAAACATCTATCAAAAGTGATGAAACTAACCTCTTTTCTATCCCAAGACAAATCTGTACTCCATAATTGAACATGCATCTCTTGATCATCTTTAAATCTCATAAGATCTATTTATTTCTCAAAATAATCAATATTTTTGTAAAGGATCATGTGCATCAACATGGACTACCATCCAAATGGCCTAACTATTTTTGCATCTTTTATGCCTATTAAACCTTGGTGAATCAATTCAGCAACATGAGTAGGAAAATAAAAAACAACAGACAAATGAGTATGCAAAATTTGGACCATCATGAACATGTAATGGATAGGCATCACTGTTTCTTCATCCTCTCCAAAAATGTGACATAGGGCACTGTATATTCCTCTAGCCTTTGAATTGAAATAATCCAATTTGAAAGGTTCTGGTGTGTTAGGACCTACCACAATCAAACCTCATATCTTGTTAAAATATTCTATCAGAGGCCCAATTCTAAGGTAACTTAGTTGGGATTTATACACTTCCTTGAAATAATCAATATCAATATTTTCCATTTGAATAGTGAGATCACTTAAATTGAACACCTCCCTTAACTCCTCTGTTGTAATGCTAACTAGGATATTTCCATTTATACCTCTCAGAACCCTAGAGACACTATCATAGGTTTTTGCAATTATGATCAATAAATCTATATCCATGAACACCCCAGGGACTATCAACTTTCCCACATCAAACTACCATATGTTACTGTCTGGGGAAAAAGCATTCCTCTGGTTGAAGGCAATTTTAAACAAACTCAAACCACTTATGCTAGTTTTGGCATCTCTAGAACATCTGCCCCTATCGTACAAACCCTCCCCGACTTTCAAATGAGGATGTATAGGCACAAATTGTTTGAGTTTAGTGGCATCATTTAACTATTTTAAAAGATCATCAGATATGTTCATGTCCTTGTAATCTATTTTTCTAGTGAAATCTCTTCTGGGAGCCATTTTTGAACTAGGGTTTTTTAATTAACAGTATCATATTTTACACAAAATTTACTCACTTCTCAGAACTCAAAACCCTACAATAATTTTAACTCATAGTGCTCAGGAATATAGTCACAAAATAACTTACCCATTCTACAGAATTATAACACAGAGAAAAAATATTGCAACCTCATCTCTACTCCAATCACTTCAACAATTATGGCATTTCCAAACTCAAGTGGTGAATCATATACACAATCTTGTCAATTCCTTGCATTTAATTTCATGTGAAATGGCCACACATTTTGTCATCAATTCACCATGTTTGAACTTTCTTGGACTAATGGTTCACTGAAACCATTTTAACACAGAGAAAAATTTTAAATTAGAACTGTAGATCTTAACAACATCTCGTCTATCGTGTGGCTCTCAGCAATTCCCAAAGACCGTTATTCACTTTGGACACGTGTCAGCCTAGCTTAATGGCTTATATATTAGATCTCATGCATCTCTGCTATAAGCCTTTCAGCGAACCGTCAGATCTTCTTTAACTTGACCGCGGGTTACTTTACCCAACACTTTACTGACTGCAAGTATAACTTTAATGGAGAAGACACGCGTCAGACATAATTAATGGATTATACTTTAGATCAACCCTATGTTTTCTTTAAGTCTTCAAGTGAGCCGTTGGATCTTCTTTAAACTACATCATCTTTAACTTTTCTTTACCATTGTGCTGGGCCCGCTGACTGCCACACGTCACTCAGACTTGATGGATTATACACTAGATCTCGATAACTTTATCATCAAGTCTTTAAGTCGACCGTTAGATCAAATTTAAATTTTCTTCCTTTTAAATCCTTCTTTATGACTTCAACTAGACCCACTAGGACATGCGCCACAATGACTTAATCTCTTATACATTAGATCTTGTGCATATTTACTATAAGCCATTACATCGACCATTGGATTGATCAACACTTTAATCTTTGTTCAACTTTATGCAGATAGGGCCCATGTCATCTACAAGACACACATCAACATGACTTAATGTCTTGAAAGATAGATCACTTGCATCTCGGGATTAAGCCATTATGTGGATTGTCTGATAAAAAAGAAAATGCATGCCCTTTATCTTAGCCTTTAAAAAATGTCGGACCCGCCAGAGACACGTGTCATCACCACTTAATGACTTACTGAGTAGATCAACTGCATCTTTTTATTAAGCCATTATGTCCATTGTTAGATTAAAAGAATATGACTGCACTTTATCCATAAGCTTTTAACAAATCTCAGCCCCGCCAAGAACATGTGGCGCTCAAACTTAATCGCTTAAAGGATAGATCAACTGAATCTTCACTATAAGCCTTTACGCCAGCCATTAGATTAAAACATAGTGGCACGACAGATGATGAATAAAGTGAAAATCTTGCGGGTACCCAGACTTAGGGAAAATTAAAGCGCCTAGGACTTAGGATAAAAAACATGGCCCCATACGATGTTAAAAATACACATGGGCTTCAAAAGAATTTAAGTGACCGGGTAAAGTAATTTAAAAAAAAACCCGCCTTAGCAACTTAGGGTTTCAAACCAAAAACTTCCAAAATTTGAAGACCAAAAGAAGGATTTTGAACACACATAGAACCTGGATTGAAAAATTTAAGCATATGACTCCAAAGTTTTTGAATTTTTTTTGCACAGACCTAACAATGGCTCTTTCTGGGGATGAATACCTCCTATAGGTATTGGAAGAATTCATAATCTCAGGGAAGCAAACCAAATAACTGAAAGAAACTAACCTACTCACACAATAGAAACAAGAACTACTCTAGGAACAAAAAAAACAACTAACTGCAGAAACACACTATATACACAACCTACTGTTCATGGATTATTATACTTCATGAGAAGGATAACTTCAAGAATTATCCATGAGCTGGCAATTATAAAATAATTTTAGTAAGATCTTTCAATAAATAAGAATTTTGCCCATACCTTTCATGGACAACATATGGTCCCAGCCAAATTGGGTCAAACTTTCCATGTTTACCTTTATCTTCCAATCTGGCGTTCCACATTAACACATAATATCCTACACAAAATTGCCTTGATACTTCCCTTTTATCATACAAGTTTTTTTCTTGCAATTGAAGCTTAGCATTTGTCATAGAAGCTTCCCTCTTGGTTTCATCCAATTCAACCAAGTCATCCATTCTCAACTGCATATCATTGTCAATATCATCATCATATAATTGGACAAACTTCTACATCTTCATTAACTTATTCTGAGGCAATATTTCATGAATCCCATATACTAAATCAAAAGGTGCACATCCTATGGATTTTTTAGATATCACTCTATCTGCCCAGATAGCCATTGTCATCTTTTAGTCCAATGCCTTCCTATTTGTATCTAGAACTCTTTTAATGATCTTAAGCAGACTTTTACTTGTGGATTCTGCTTGATCATTTCCTTGTGGGTGGTAGGGTGCAGAATAAGATTTCTGAATACCATATTTAGTACAAAAATTTATATACTCCTTAGACTTAAAACACATTGCATTATTTGATACAATTTTTTGTGGACACCCAAACCTAGTGATAATGTTTTTCAACAAGAAGTCTATTACTACTTTACTAGCTTCCCTGTTAGTGGGAATTGCTTCAACCCACTTAGTAAAGTAGTCTATTGCTACAATTATCCATGAATGCCCTCCACTAGATTTAGTAGCTATTTCCCCAATAAAATCAATACCCCACTGTTGAAAAGGGGACTGAACTTCCACTGGTGTTATAGGCACATTTCCATAGAATTTTAACTTACCAGAAAAACGCTAGTAAGTATCACATTTCTTGACCAATTGATGAGCATCTTTGAAGATAGTTGGCCACCAGAATCTTGCTTTTAGAATCTTATGTGCAGTGGTATTGGCCATGTAGTGGCCACCACATACTCCATTGTGCATTTATTGCAGAATTTGTTTGCTTGCTCCTCATCAACACACTTTAGTAAAATACCTTCAGGATTTCTCCACCATAGCTCATCTTTGATTAGGGAAAAATATATAGCTTGTAATTTCAAGGTCCTCTTCTTGTTTTTATCCATCCCTGATGGACAGTTCATTCTTTGTAAATAATAAATAATATTTTTATACCAATCACAATGGTCTAGATTGCATATAAAAGGCCTTTGTTCTTCCTCTAAGATATTTACATGGTTTGCATCCAAATTTGTATTAGCCATCAACTCGGTTAGTCCCAACCCTCTTACCAACTTTGTGATTTAGATTTCAATGTTAAACTCCTGGATCCTGTTAATCCATCTGTATCTTTTTTGTGACACCTCTTATTGAGTGAAGATGTCCTTTACTTCTGCTGAGGGAACATAAGCCACTACTATTTCACCTATCAGATAACACTAAAAGCTTAAATAGCTTTCACCAGTGCATAGTCTTTCTTCTCAATGATATCATAATTAATTTCTACAACATGCAATGATTTTCTAAAAAAGGAAATAGGTTGTTCAAATCCTTCTTCATTCTTCTGCAACAAATCATCAACAATAGTATAACATGATGCAAATGAAAATATAATCATGGGCTTTGAATCATAAGGAGTTCTTAAAATAGGGGCATCTTTAATAGCTTGCTTAATATCTTGGAAAGCCTGAGTGCTTTCTCCATTCCATTCCATCTTTGCATCTTTCTTAAGTATCTTGGAAATAGGTCTACCTTTTTCAGAAAAGTTTGTAACAAATCTTCTCAAGAAGTTTACCTGTCCAAAGAAAGACTGTATACCCTTCACATTTCTTGGAAGTGGAACTTTATCTATTACAGCTTCTCTCTCTGGGTCAATTCTAACCCCTTCCTTTGAAACAATGTTCCGCAATAACTTACCCTATGTCACTCCAAAAATGCATTTCCTAGGATTCAGAGAAATCCCAAATTCAAGAGCTCTTTCAAAAATCTTCTCTAAGTGTTCACAATGTTGTTGTTCCTTTTTTAAATATGTAGTGAGGTCATCCTAATGGACCTCTAGAAACTTCTGCAGAAAATCTGAGAAGGCAACATCCATAGCTCTCTAAAATGTGACCCCAATATTTATTAGGCCAAAAGGCATCCTGACATTAACATATGTCCCCCAAGGTATAGTGAATGCAGTCTTGAACTATTCTGACTCTTTGACCATTATCTAGTTATACCTTGAGAATCTATCCATCATGGACATCAGCTCACAACAAGTAACCCTCTGCAACATGTTTTCCATATTTGGGAGAGCATAATTATCTTTGAGGGATGATACATTTAGATTCCTAAAATCCACACACAGTCTGATATCTCCATTCTTCTTCCTAATAGGAACTAAGTTGGAGACCCATGAAGAATTTCTGATAGGTTTGATGATCCCTGCATCCTTTAACTTCATTAATTCTTGTTCCATTTTGGGCCTCAGTGTGGGATTTATGGGTCTTTGCTTTTGTCTGAAAGGCTTGGCATCTTCTTTCAAAGGAATCTCATGCTAAAATAGATCCTAATTATATGCCTTAAGGTCATCATATGTCCATGCAAAAAATTTCTTGTATTTCCTCAATAAATTAATCAGGTCCTCTCTCACTTTTGGTGACATTTTCCTTCCAATAAATAAGTTTTTAGGAACCTCACTTTTTCCTACATTTACCTCTTCCAAATCCTCAGGTCCATTTACATTTTTTTTAACAGAAAATGGCTTATCTTTATTATCAAAAGCTTTTTCTAACACAACTAACCCTTTTGGTACTTTATTTGATTTCAGATTTAACACTTCCTTGCCTAAGATAATATCTTTTCCATCCAAGGTTTCTATATATCCACTGAAATCAATTTCTTTGTCTGCAAATTCTGCTTCATAGTGCATGAATCTTAGGATGTCCACATCATCACCAAAGACTTGCCAATTCTCCACATTATCAGGTATTGAAGGCCTAGATTGAACCTCTATTTTAGAGATCCCACCAAATGTAATATCTTCTGGCCTCAAGGATATATTTGAAAGAAAGTCTTCCATTCTATTTTGTCTTCTGTCCATCCAGTGAATACCAAATGCATCAAAGTTCCCAAGTTCATCCCATACAACATTTCTCTATTATTTCAACCTATGATTCTTTGAAGCATACTTAGATTTAATCTTAGACACTACTAATTCAGAGTCTCCAATGACTTTGATACATTTGATTCCATGTCTGGAAGCCAAGCTCATACCTATTAACAAAGCTTCATATTCTGCCACATTGTTTGTACATGTAAATGTCAGTGTAAATGAGAATTTGAAAGTCTTACCAGTAGAAGATATAAAAAACACTCTAGCACTAACTCTCTCCTTAGAACTAGCACCATCAAAATACATTACCCATAACTTACTTTGTTCAGATAAATTATTTTCATCTTCAGCTAACAGTGCAGGTTGGAAATTTCCTTCAACCTTCTTTTCTTGTACTTGAAATGATCCCATCTCAGTGTCTAAAAAACAATTCATGTTTTCATTTTCTTTCTCCTCAATCATGTGAGGAGTTCTAGTATCTCTAGACACTTTAATGTTTTCACGAGAAATGTTAAACATAGAAAATGATAAATCACATTGAATACTTCCCCCCTATTGAAGCACTCCATTTTCTTGATAACAACATCCCATATTGAGGGGGGATGTCTACTACTAATACATTCATTGTTAAAACTTTGTCAGGGTAAGCAACCAACTTGTAAGGCAGGGCTTTGATAGTGCCAATAACAGGCACTTCTCTTGAATCCATAGCCTGACATCTCCCATGTGGTGTATCTACCTTTAATCTCATTGACTTCATAACCTCAACAAACATGACAATGTTAGATGCCTCAGAATCAATCATGCAATTCTTCAGCATTTTTCCATTGATAAGTAAAGTTAAGAAAAAAGGATCTACAGTCCCTGAGGGAGTACTAACAACATTTTCATCCAGGAAAAATTAGGGAATCTTTGAAAGAATTTCATCATCATCCTTTACTTTTCTTGCAGTCTTATCTTGTGAGTCTGTTATTTTGTTGTTTTCTTCTGGTCCCACAATCCTTGTAGAAGAAAAACCTTCTACCCATGTTAAGGCCTTCTCCTTGTGCTAACCTATTCTCATCATTTCCAATAAGGGAATTTTAACAGTAATTTGTGATAGGAGTTTCCCCATATCAACATGGGTATACTTTACATCAGATAGATCTAGTTTTTCATTTACACAATCCTCTAAATCAACTTGAGAGGCTAACTTGGGCTCCTCCTTCCTATGCTGTTTATTTTCTCTTTGAGGGTAAGGTACCAAATTTTTTTATGTTTTAACCTTCTCTTTATACACAGTGTTAGGACTAGCAGGCTTATTTTCCTTTTTAACCAAAACCTTATTGGCAACCTTAGCCTATTTTTCTTTCTCTTGGGACTGTTTGGTATCATTTTTAGTTTGTTTAACAAAAAAGCTTGCAGGTTTTCGATCTGCATTTCCAACTTTTCTGTTTCTTAAATTATAATTTCCCCTTGCTTGAGTTATCATATTTTCTATAATTTCAGCAATCTCCTCGTCAGAAGGTCTTCTCAATATAGGGGTTTCATCTCCTTTCTCAACATTGCATCTCATATCATCAATCTCCCACTCTTGTATGTCAGATTCATCTTGATGATAATATTTTTCTTCTCTATTTGATGAGCCAGATGCATACTGTCTTTTGGTTTCATTATCAGAACCCATTTCATCATAAAATTTTGAAGAGGCCATGGTACAACCACTTTCATCATATGATTCCTATTCATTCTCTTCCTGATCTTCACTTGCAGAAATTATTGCAGCAATAACACAGTAATCAAGATTGTGAGGTGATTGACAAGCCATACACCAGGAATCGTCATAGTCGTGACTAATTCCTTACCAATAACCTCATTTTTTTTTATGTTTCATTATCTTTAATTGGGTTTTTTTCTTTGGTCTAAATACTCTGCTCTATCATGAATAGTGACCAAGGCCAATTGTTGTGCATTGGGCCTTTTCTAGGCACTATCACCATTTGGGGTTTCTTGGCGAGTAACCACTTGGGATATATATTTCCCCCTATTATTGGTCAGGATAAATTCTAAGTCATCCTCAAATAGAGGATTAGTCAATGAGATACTATAATTACTTCTTAAAACATTTGGGATGTTATTTGCATCATCATTATTAACATTATTTTCTTTTGCGCTTGTAGTGTCTGTGTTCACCGTTTGAGGGGCCTGTAAGTCCTTGTCCCCTTGAAGAGTTCTTTCCTTATCAGTGTTGGAAATGAGTTGAGTAATTGAGAGGGGAGGGGTGAATTAGTTACCACAAAAACAAATCCAAGTCCCTTAGATATCTTAAACAAATTTGTCACTGTTGCTCGGTTAACATAGATATTCTATTGCCACTCGGTTAACATAGAAAATCTTAACATATTAACTGTGATTATCCTTTAGTAATTAATTGCAGAAACATAAACTATAAAGTAAATGAAATGTACAAAGATAACACTAAGATTTAACGTGGAAACCCAATATGGGAAAAACCACTAATTGCAACTAGTCATTGTTTTTCACTCTTCTGAAGTGATCCCTGTTAGGAGCCAACCCTGTTAAAGGTTACAATAACACACTATTAGGTGTGACCCTGTTAGAGGATTTAATCACCCTATAAGGAGTGGCCTTGTTAGAGGTCTTCTAACACTTCAATGCAGAAATTTCACCTTGTGAGAGGATTTACAAAAGATTGTTAAGTCTTCTCTGTTAAAAGATTTTGATCATTGCTACAATTGTTAGAGAGTAACAATGGATTGACCTGTTTTGATAAGCAACTATCTTTTCCTCTTCAGATCTTTGTTATGGATTTAATTACTTGATCCTCACTGATCGGATATTCTGTTGTAGTTCTCTTTGTTCTATCCTCAATCAGAATCCCATCTAATTTTGTCTTCACTCTTCATGTCATAAACATATATCTTTTCACACACACATTCAATCCAAACTTGAACTTATATATATATGATAAGCCTTGTCAATTCGAACTTAATATCCTTCCAAATAAATAATAAAACTTATGTCTATTGGTTGCATATAACCAGTTATCCATAAAATATAAACTACTGTTAGTCAGCTGACACTAACTATTTAACTCGGTCAACACTAAAATCCTTCAACACCCGACCAACACTGTAGTGCCCGAGTGAACTCGGTTAGAACTAAAAATAACTTTGGTCCTCTTCAATTCCTGAGAGTGTTTGGCATGAACTGACTATGCTTGGATAGGATTAGACATTTGTGTAAATATCACTATACTTGTGTAAACATCAATGACAATACACAATTGAATTATTTTCATCAATAATCTTCCTCTTTGGCATTGATGGCAACACAACATGCCATAATACAAATAATTATAGAGCAACAGAGATAAGAATGAAATTTTTATTAATTTCCTTAGCTTCATTCTGATTCTCATCCAAAAACTCCCTCTGTCTTCACAATCTCTAAAATACAAATTTCTCATTCTTACATTAGTCTCTGTTCTCTGATAAAGTTATCCCTCTATCATCAAAATCTCCATAAATAATATTAATGGCATAAAAATAACTCTCCCTCTTTCACAACCAATGCCAAACACACCAACTGATATATATATATATATATATATATATATATATATATATATATATATCCAATGAAGTGGTAATGTACATGTTTGTACTGATTCATATGCAATAAGCTTTAAATATCTGCATCAACATGTTAAGTCTATTTTGTAGCTCAGTTGATGCATCACTAAACTATGTTTTAGTGAGCCTCAGTTAGGGGAATTACCCCTAGATTTCCTCTAAGATACAAAAATGCATCCTTAGGTAATGGTTTTGTGAATATGTCTGCAATTTGTTCTTTAGTATTCACATATTCCAATCTTACTTCCTTATCCTGAAACCAATTCTGTCAAGAAATGATACTTTATTGCAATATGTTTAGTCTTAGTATGCATCACATGGCTCTTTGATATGTTAATAGAACTCGTGTTGTTATAGTAGATAATAATTGGTTCTGTGATTCCCACCTTCATACCTGACAACAGCTGTTTGAACCATATGATATTTGAACAATTTACTGCTGCATCAACATACTCTGCTTCTGCTGTAGATTGAGAAATGCAGTTCTATTTCTTGCTTGTCCAGAAGACTAACCTCTTTCCAAGAAATAATGCTCCACCACTTGTGCTCTTTCAGTCATCAACACTTCCAGCCCAATCATGAGTAAAACTCTTCAAATCAAAGTTTCCTCCTTTCTTATACCATAATACATAATCTTCAGTACCCTTAAGATATCTCACAATCCTTTTGATAGACATCAAATGATTCTCTCTAGGATTAGCTGAAAACCTTGCAACAACACCAACTACTAATGCAATACCAGGTCTAGTGTGAACAACATATTAAAGTTTACCAATCATGGATATATAGGTGGTCTGGTTTACTTCCTTTGAATCGTCGTCCTTAGACAAATTATGTCTAGTAGGCATAGGTGTTCCGAGTGGTCTGGAGTCTTCCATCCTAAATTTCTTCAGTGTCTCTTTTATGTATTTAGACTGGGTGATGTAGATACCATCCTTCATTTGATAGACTTGTAATCTAACAAAGAATTTGATTTCACCAAACATAGACATTTCAAATTCCTTACTCATAGCTTTGGAGAATGCTTTGCATAAGTCATCATATCCAGTAAACAATATATCATCAACAAATATTTCTGCTAATAGTATCTTGTTCTAAGGTCCTTCTTTGATATACAAGCTACTATTGTCATTAGTTCTCTGAAATCCAATGCTTATCAAGTAACCATGCAATCTTTCATACCAGGCTCTAGGAGCTTGCTTCAGTCCATACAATGCTTTGTGTAATTTGTAAACCATATTCCTTTTGTTAGGATCTACAAAACCTTCAGGTTTCTCAATATAGACTTCTTCTTCAAGAATTCCATTCAGGAATGTAGAATTTACATCCATTTGATATACCTTGTAATCTTTGTGTGCAACATATGCCAGAAGAGTTTTGACTCCTTCAAGTCTTGCAATAGGAGAAAAAGTTTCTCCATAATCAATACCCTCTTCTTGAGCATATCCTTTACATACTAATCTTGCCTTATTTCTGGAAACTTCTCCTTTTTCATTCATCTTCTTTCTGAAAACCCACTTAGTACCAATCACATTCGTATCTTTTGGTCTAGAAACAAGAGTCTAGGTTTTGTTCTTTTCTATCTGCTCAATTTCTTCATTCATTGCTTTGATCTAGCTTTCATCATTCAGTGCATCTTTAATAGTTCTAGGTTCAATTTCACTTAGCAAACATGTACCTTTAATTTTTTTCCTTGTCATTACACCTTTTGTCTGATCTAGAATTATTTGTTTAGGTTCATGATGCCTTCTGACATATTTTGCATGTACAAGATCCTTCCTTCTTGATTCTGGTTTTGTTCCACTTGGTTCACCATGCTCAAAAGTTTTGTTTTGTTCTTATGTCTGATATTCAGGTTCCACTGTCTGAGACTTGGGCGCCTCTGTCTAAGACTCGGGTGCCTCTATTTGCGACTTGGTTTCTTCAGTCTGCAACTCGGTTTCCTCTACCAGCAGCTCAGGTTGCATAGGCTAAAACTCAGGTTGAACTGTTTGAGTTTGTGCAGATGAATTCAATGGTTGACAGGGATGTTGTCCAATCACCATTTCTTGTGTCTTAGGTATAGTATCAGGTTCATAATACACAAATTTTCTATAATCCTGAGGCTCTTTACTGCTCTGTTCTTCACCTCTTTCTGCAAACTCATCAATCCTTACATGCACACTTTCTATGACTTTATGATTTGAAATATTCAAGCATTTATATGCTTTTCTTTTACAGGAGTAGCCTAGGAATATACCTTCATCACCTTTTACATCAAATTTTCCATTTTTTCTTGCTTCAAGATGTAACATTTACTTCCAAATACTTTGAAATAACAAACATTAGGTTTATAGCCATACTATAATTCAAAATGTGTCTTCTCAGTACCTTTCTTCAGTTGAACTCGGTTCAAGGTGTGAATTGTAGTGCTGATGGCTTCCTTCCAGTATTTGGTAGCAACATTGTTTCAATCATCAAGGTTCTTGCACAATTCATAATGGATATGTTCCTTCTTTCTGCTATACCATTCTACTGTTGAGTACCTGGGGAAAATACTTGTCTTTTGATTCCTCTTTCATTGCAAAATTCATTGAATTCATTAGAAATGAATTCTCCTCCTTTGTCAGATCTTAAGCATTTAAGTTTCTTTCTTGTTTCTTTTTCAACTATGGCTAGGTACCATTTGAACTTCTAAAAGGCTTCTAATTTTTCTTTGAAAAACATAATAGTCATCATTCTGGAATGATCATTAACAAATATAATAAAATACTTCTCACATGTGTAACTTGTTCCAATTGGTCCACATAAATCAATATGTACTAATTCCAAAACTTCTTATGTATTGTAGTTCTTGCTCTTGAAGCTAGTTTTTTCCATCTTCCCAATTTGACATTGTTTGCATATTGCTAATTCAGGCTTCTTCAGAATATGAATTCCTCTTACTCTTTTGTTCTTGATTATGTTAACCAGGTTGTCAAAGTTCACAAGACATAACCTTTTTGTTGGAAATATAGATGGAGTAACTGAGAGGGGAGGGGTGAATCAGTTACCACAAAAATAAATCCACAAGTCCCTTAGATGTCTTTAATATATACTGCTGTTACTCGGTAGATTAACTTAT
>MU223568.1:3193338-3205460 GCA_018584345.1 Thuja plicata | reverse complement strand
ATATTTGACTTCAAATTAGCCATCCCTTCAAGCCTATGTGTCCCTTATGTGGCTCTTATGTGGATGCCACATAGATGCCACCTCATTCAACCCCTCCTCTTTTATCCCAAAAATCTATAAATAGAGGCCTTCTCCTCTTGCATTTTCATCTCTCATTTTGCATTTTTATTATGCTAACATAGCTCTAGATTTTTATAGTTGTTTTCATGTTCATAGTTTCTTGCTTAAATCATATAGATATCATATGCTAGGATAATGGATTATGAATCATAGCTTCAATCTTGTGTATTTTGCATATCATTTCCATAGCTAGCTTAGATCATCCTTTGAAGAATTTGAGACGAGTTCCTCATACTAGCTCTTGAATTGCTTCATTGTTTCCAATCTTGCATTGCATTGGGGATCTATCTCATTTGTGTTTGAGAGAGCACATGCACATTTAATCTAAAAGAACAAATAAAATAAGTAAAAATAAGGTGCAAATAGCTTTATTTAGTTCTATATGATGTTATGATGTTATCTTGTTGGTTTCTTCGTTCATTTCATGAATCATATGTGCTAACCCACTAACTTGTCATGTTTGAGCTTGCTCCCAACAGATTGAAAATTTTCTCATACTACATTCTCACACACCTAGTGGGACCCCTGTCCCTAAAAATCTTCAAAATTCTTGTCTTTTTTCTTCCAAATTTTGCCAAGCATGTGGATCGATGTTCGCATTTTATACAGAGGCGTCTGTGTAAACATTGGTTCTCTTTGAACTGTCATTCGACATCTGCGCGAAACCAACGTCTGTGACCTGCATCGTCGTCTCCGCTTGACACTATTTATTTGAGACTTTCCAAACATAATTGTTCATTTTTTTCAAGATTTACTGTCTTTCCCACTACCTTTTGGTATTTGAGCATTCTGTTTTTTAGCAGAGATCGATTTTACAAGAAGTTATTATGTTAAAATTTTACTAAGGGAACGAATCTTGATAACATCTTAAAGAACACTAGCTTTTAAATGTTTGGATAATCTCAAAATGGCTAAATTTGATCAAATTAAAGACTAAGAAAGAAGGAACAATAACTCTTTTTGCTATTTTTATTGTGTTTTGTGAACTTGCAAATACAACAATGTCTGCGAAAAAGTCGGTTCAAGTTTCGACGTCTATGAAAATGACAGTTCAGAAACATCATCGATCGGTGTCTGTGTTGCATGAATCAGCATCTCCGACTAGTATAACAATTTTATGACTTTCTCAGTTTTCTAGTTTATTTCCCTGCATTCTATATTTTTTGTGCTAAAAACACAGAACCAGCGTTTGCGCCCTGAATCAACGTCTGCGCTCTGAAAGTTTTTTGTTGATCATTTTTCTAACAGATTTTGAGTGGTTTTGTGATAACACTTGTCAAAGGTTAAGGTTTTGGAAACTACTAATCAGTTGTCTTGCAGCACCGCTGGTCAAAGAAGTCAATTCAAATATTACTCATGTTTTTCTTGCAGGTTGCCTCAAATCAACATTGACCAAATGATCGTGTTTGCAATAATTTTCTTAGGCACCTAGCATAATTAGGGAGATTTTATTGTCTAATTCAAAGCAAGTGTTAGGGGATTATACTCTCTTCCCCTTTGGGAAGATAATAAACCTAGACATTGTTAGAAATAACTGAGGGGGGGGGGGGTGAATCAGTGGCCTCAAAATTTTATCCTTATCTTAACCACCAATCAAATAAACCTCATATTATTATGTCCCTATAAGATGCATGCCATGAAATACTTATAATGATTAACTATCTATTGGTTTACCTTGTCTATCCTTGTTCTTCTTGATTACTGATAGGCAGTAAAACTATTTACCGAAATACAGTAAATGTGCAGAGTATACCAATAAATCCAGAAATGCATATGTAAAATGTAAAACAGTAAAGTAATAAACCATACACACATAACACATGGATTTTAACGTGGAAACCCTGTTAAGGAAAAAAACCACTGGGACCGGCACCCTAAATTTTCACTCTTTTGAAGTGAGCCCTATTAAGAGCCAACCTTGTTAAAGGTTACAAACACACTGTTAGGTGTGACCTTGTTAGAGGATTTTACACATATAGATTGTCACTCAGTTACGGGCATCTAATGATGCCATCCTTGAATCAACCTCTCTCTTAGACTGTCAATAGACATTGGGCATATCCAATGCTACTTTCATGAATCAACCTTTTTGGCACTCCTTGGGATGTACCTCAATAGATAGAAGATTGTTAAGTCCTTCTCTATTGAGAGACTTGATGCTTCAATGGTTAAACTGAAAGAAAATGACCTATTTCTAATGCAACTTGAATTGCAGATTTTCAGATCTATTTAAGTACATTACCTTTCTGATCAATCTATCAATTCAATTCTTTTGTGCTCCATACTTTCTGCTCTGTGATGTTGTGCTCACTGTTCGTCGATGTCTGCAGAATTCCTTAGCTCTCCTTTAGCTTGATTAATCAGTACTGCATGAAGTAATTCTTCATCAGTTTCTCTTTAGCATCCTCTTTCTATTCACCCCCATTCATGTGATGCAGAAATGAATTAAGCTTGTCTCTTATATAGACATAATATTTATTGATTCTTGATTCTTGGCGTAAAAACCAATCTAGCCAATCTATTTTTAAGCATAACTCCTAATTTATCTCGTAGTTATCTTTATGCCAACTGTAAAAATCCTCTTTAAATCAATCACTTAGCTCTGGTCGAATAAAACAAAGAAAACAACCAGTTAAGTCTATCTTTAGCTCTTTCCAGCTAGATATTTTGTCATTTTCTGAACTCTCTGTTTCGTTGGTTAACTCTTTAGTTAGTTGTCGGTTACAACTGTCAGTTCCATCGGTGTGACTCCAGTCAGCTTTGGAATCTCTATCTATCGGGCAACTCTATTTTCAACTCGTCGGGCATCCTATGGTTTGCTTCGTCGAGCAACACTGTCTTCTGCTCGTCGGGTATCACTGTGACTTTTCTTCTTTGTCTTTACTGATGGTGTGCACTCTGTCAATGTTATCTATCACTTTAGCAAATACTTGACTTTTATGCATTGCTGAAAGCATAACCTTTGTCCCATTGATTCTCTGAAGTCTCAAGTCAGTCTTCTATGTAACCGAGGGGAAATTTCTAGGTCATATTTTCTCCCAGGAAGGCATAAGAATCGATCCAGAAAGGATCAGAGCTATTCGGCAATTGAGTTTACCTGTGAATAAAACTGGAGTAAAATATTTTTTTGGTTAGGTTAACTTTCTCAGAAGGTTCATTCCAGATTTTTCAGAGATTACTAAATGTATAGTTGATATGATGAAAGGAAATGTGAATTTCAAGTGGAATGAACCCGATAAGCAAGCCTTCAAAAACATAAAGAACACCATAGCCAATGCTCTGGTGTTATGTCACCCAGATTACAAGAAAAATTTTGTAGTCTATTGTTATTCTTTTGAACATACTCTATCAGCCATTCTCATGCAGGAAAATGAGGAGGGAGTCTAGGCTCCTATTGATTTTATGAGCACGCCTCTAAAAAATCATGAGCTGAAATATTCCCAAGATGAAAAACATGCTTTCGCAGTCGTTAAAGCTTTAAAGAATTTTAGATTCTACATCTTACACTCACATTCTCTTGTGTATGTACCTGATATCACAGTGAAGAGCATACTAACTCATCAAGATGTAGGATGCAACAATAGAGGAGCGTGGGTAGCTAAAACACAAGAATATGATGTAGATATCAAACCCACAAAGCTAGTGAGAGGCAATGCACTATGCAGGGCAATGGCGGAAAACCAAGCAGGCGAAGACCCAGAAGCTACACAATTAGTTTTGGTGGTAAGTATGCAAGACCCCTGGTTTGAAAATATCATGTATTTCCTTATATATGGTGAATGCCTTGAAGGGCTGACTTCTAAGAAAAAAAGAGACCTAAAACTGAAGGCTTCTAAATATGTTATCTGAGAAGATAGGATGTATAAGAGATCAATAGATGGGACCTTTCTCTGATGTTTCGATAGACAGAAACAAGAGAAGTTGTTAAAAGTATTTCATGATGAATCCTGTGGAGGACATTTCTCCTCGTTAGTTACCGCATTCAAGATTGTACGACACTGTTACTACTGGATAGGAATGTTTAGAGATGCTTACCACTAGGTAGAAAAGTGTGAGAAATGAAAAATGTTTACCGGAAAGCCACAGTTTGCAACGTTTCCTCTGAGGCCGATGATAATTGAAGGTCCTTTTCAAAAATGAGGTCTCGATTTTATTGGTCCTATAAACCCCACGTCTAGTGTAGGTCATACCTACATAATCACTGCGACTGACTACTTCACAAAATGGGTGGAGGCAAAAGCAACCAAGAGGACTATTTCAGAAGTAGTATGTGAGTTCATCAAAGAAAACATCCTGGTAAGGTTTGGTGTGCCTATTAAGTTAGTTATGGACAAGGCAACATACTTTTCTTCTCAAGAGATTACCGAATTTTGTTTTGGGTATGGAATCATGGTTAGTGATTCTTCTGACTATTTCCCCCAAGGAAACGGTCAAGCCGAGTCTAGAAATAAAAACTTGGCGAATATCATGAAGAAGCTTGTAGCAGACAACCAGAGAACCTAGCACAAGAAAATCTATGAAGCCCTCTGGGCAGATAGAGTGACTCCCAAAAGAGCTATAGGTGTATCCCCTTTTGAACTTGTTTACGGAGTAGAGGCCAGCCTTCCATTACCACTAGAACTAGCAACCTGCAAACTGAGAATGACAGTATAAGATGGCATATATGAAAATGGTTTAGAGAAGAGGATTCTGTACCTAAATGAACTAGAAGAAGAAAGAGAGAAAATGGTTGACCACATTACACAGCATCAGATACGAGTAAAAATTTTGTTTGAAAAAAAGAGCAGACCCTGGAAATTTATGATAGGAGACATAGTGTTGTTGTGGGATAAGCGTAGGGCACCCAAAGGCATGCATGAGAAATTTGAAACACTATGGAAAGGACCTTTCAAGATCCATCAGGCAGTCGAGAAGAATTCTTTCAAGCTGACATATCTAGATGGCAAAGTGCTACCCCTGATGTATAATGGTTAGGACTTGAAGCTCTATCAGATTTAATTTGAAAATAGGTAACCCCTGTATTGTACAATAGTTATGTTTAGTTCCTACTTTTGTTTTCCTAGTTAGGTTCCCTTCCTCTTTTCCCTTTCCCTATCTTGCTTTAGTTTTGTTGTGAGCCGCCTTTTGTTGAGCTTTGTGAAACCAGAGATTTGAGATTCCTTGCTTGGACATGTGAATATCCAAGTCCCCAGATAGAGCCAACTGTTGCCCCACATTTGGTCCACATACCTTTTAGACAAAAGTGAGTGATTAATGTATAGTGGTAGATGAAGAGTTTCTTGTTAGTCCTGAGTCTAAGTCTAGAAATATTTCCCTTAGGCTAGGGAGCCTTTACTAGATTTTTCCCAATTGCTTTCTCTTTTGTAGCCAGAGGGAATGGGCATCTGAGTTCATGTATTATTCGGGTAGGTTAAGTTCCCCATCCGGTAAAGGCTGTGGTTCAAAGATTTCTAACATTTGTATTATACACAATGGAAGTATGTAGCCATAATCCTTCATTTTGCATCTTGGCGGAGAATCGGGCTCGAGCTTCTCCACTAGCGGAAAAGTATCAATAGTGTGCATCTTCCGCTGATGATTACTAGGTGATGCCTTAGCAAGAAGTATAGTGTTAAAATGGGTCCTTTAGACTTAAGAAGGGCTGTTGTGTCTGGATTACACCTCTACAAGCCAAAGGGAATGATTTGATAGAAAGAAATTGTGGAAATAAGCCAAAGGCAAAAAAGTGGAAAATGACTTCTCCCCTACTCCTACAGGTGGTTTTTGACCCACAGGGTATGTTTTCCTCCAAATCATCTAAATAAAGTAATTTTGAAGAGAAGCCTGTCTCATAAAGTATCTAAGATATGAAGGAAGCAAATGAAATTGACACGTGCCATTTTGGCATCCTGATAGACTAAAATTTTCCCTTGGTGGACTTCTAAACCGAGAGAACTCCAAAAGCGCTTCTCTGCCAAAGGAGAAGTGGAAAAATGATTTTTCACTTTCTCAGAAAAGTTACCGTTGCGGTTACTAAAAGTGAAAAGACATTTCTTAAGGGCCCGTAAAAGCAAGGTAATTAATTCAAATAAATCCGTTTTACTTCATAACAAGATTTTTCATTAATGTTGAGGTCTTTTAGTTCATGTGGCATGGGAAGTTGGTCATTAATGGTAAGAATTCAAAAGTTATAAAATCAGTTGAAAGTTGCGAATGTGAACCATCATTTTGTTTGGCAAATTGCTTTGAATTCGAAGTCTCATATTTTAGCTATTCCTTGCTTTTGCATCCCTAAGAGATATTTCCAATTTCCATTTATACGAATCATCAGAAGCATGGATTCTAGATTCATGGGGTTCGATGGGATGAATAGAATTACCTCTAAATGGTATAAGATTTCAGATACATCCCTGAAGTTCTTTGACATGTAGAACTTCCAGAATAGATTGAAAGCAGACCAGATACATCCTATTACAGAGAAGTTGAAAGAGAGCGGATTAGTTGAGGCCACTGGTTTTCCCATGGCTATTCAAGCCCCAGAATTAATCTGGGAATGCATCACTCGATACAACCCAGACACTAGGAAAATTATCTTGCCCAATGATACATGTTGTTATCTATTGATAGGGAATTGGTCCAAAACTCGCTTCACATTCCAGAGCAAGCTGAGTATTCAGAAATCACATACAGTCGAGCGGTGACTGAGTATATTGCTAAAAATTCAGTCTGGAAGAAAGAGATAATGCAAGTGTGGTTTCAAGAACCTAAGAGCGCCAAAGGAAAGCTACCAAAGACATTATACGACACTAATCTAAAGCCAGAGATCGTTGATATCCTGGTGTTGGTCCACAGGATCAGAGGTGAGAGTGAGGCACTCAATTTTGTCAACCATCACTTCTTCTTGGTTCAGGTAATCTGTTCCCAGCACCACTTCATAGATTGGGCGCTTATGGTAAGTGAGAACCTCTCGGAAGCCCTAGATAGAGCTAAACACCAGAATGAATTTTACTTGTCTTCAGTTCTCTTATACATGCTGGATACACTCCAAATTTGGCCAAGTCTTCCCAGATTAGAAGAAATCTCTGATGATGTCAAAAGTTATGAATTTTTCCCCTCTTTGCAATTACATAATAGTTATGCTGAGTACCTTCGGGTTAATGATGCATTCACAATGAGATTGTGCAGGGAGTTACAAGGTTGTACAAAAAGGAGATTCTCTTCTGAAGCCATGGCTTTCATCAGCCAATTTGGATGCTATTTCATTCAATTTAGAGGTTTCTCACAGCTTCGTCTTGCAGGTTTCGATGATTTCTCTTTGAAGCTTCCTAGGTATCCTACTGATATGATCATGCTGATTGAGATAATGAGGCAAGCACTCCAGGTGAACTTGCTATGTGCTGAAGCTAAGAAGAAGGGATATGATTTCCCCATGACCATCGAGGCTTACAATTGTGCATCCCGATCAAAGGCAAAGAATGTTCTCAAGACATTCTCAAAGAAGTTTTCTTTGGGAACCTACGATGTCTTGAGACCACAATATGATCCAGTGAACTATGCCAGGGATGCATTGCAAATGAGTCATGCAATTCATCATGTTCATGATATAGAAGACTACTAGGAAAATTGTAAGGATGATCTGGAAAGTAGTGAGAGATTCTACACCTGGTTAACTATTGAACAAATCAAAAGGTTCAATGTTAACATTGCAGTGGAGGGGCTAGAAGACGATGGAAATCATATGTATGATGATAAATATTTGGAGGAGATAAAGCTCACCCTTGTTAGTTCTGAACCCATGTTGGACCAAGCCATTAGTGACTTGCCAACTCTAATGGGGTTTATTTACAAGAGAACATAACAATGGGTCGAATGGACCGCAGGCCGAAGGAAGAGATCAGAAAGGAAGCTTCCTACTCAGTGAACTCTAGAAAAAGAGACTGTTGGCACTACAACCACTTCATCGGTAATAATCCTAACCATTGCCAAAGGATCGACCTATCCGCCAAGAGGAGGTGATGAACCTCTTGAGAAAAAAATCACCTTGGAGAAGACTTGTGGAGAAGGTCCACTCCCAAATATCGGGAAAACAAAGGAGCTCCCCAAAGATGTAGAACCAGAGTGGTCAGTAAAAGCAGTCATAGTAGATGTACCAGTTGATCCCTCGACACAGGATTCTCCCAGGAGAGGGTCTCCCATCATAGTGGAAGTAGGTGAAGATACTCCTTCAACCACAGAATCAAAAGAAGAAGCCATAAATAATCAAAGGGTTTCTTCAGTATCCAAATTGGTGTCCTCTTCTCCTACTTCAGTAAACCCATTTGCTCCGAGACCAAAGGCTACACCTCAAGTCATCAGGAAGTTATTCATTGAGGAGTTGGTCTCTGCCAACAAAGTTACTAGCGTAGAAACATGGATAGAACATACTTTGGAACACAAGAGAAAGAGGGCAGAAGAAGGGACTACCAGCAAAGCCACTCTGTCACGAGCTATTCAGCCCAAGGCCGTCATGAGCAAATAGAAGAAGGTGAAGACAATGTCTACCCTGGGTCATGATCCTAAGACTGGACACTTCACCATGGAAGTGGCCAAGCCAATTAAAGAAGGTAGATTCAAGGAAATGTCTGCTTCAGACTTTCAACTACAGTCATTTGACATGGGGTTGGCCCGTCATGATACCAAGGTGGATTAGTGGAAATCTACCAATGTAGTGATAGAAGAGGAGCTCAAGGAGCTCAAGACCACCAAAGTCCAACTTAAGGAAGAAGTGGATGAGTTGACCAAATTCATCAGGTAGCTCCTTACCCTAATTGCAAGCATTCCCAGCACCCAAACCACCTTTGACCCCAGTGCTGCGGAGAACCAAGCTATTCTGGCTAAGTTGCAAGAAGATCGACATTATGGGAAGATTGGTAAGCAGTGGGTTGAGAGGCTCGAGTCTGAGGGTCTAGCAGTGGTTGAGAAACTAGGTAATACTCTTCTAAGGTTGGAGGTAGAGATCAATAACATTGCTACGAACCTACAGACTCTCATGTCAGAGAGGGTGAAATGCCAAGAATGTATAGTTATGTTGCATGTGGCAGTAAATATGAAGACCAAAGAAGCTCTAAAGGCCAAGATTTTATAGAAAGGAGATGAGCCTTTGATCGAATAGCTTCAGAGCCTAGATTTTAAGATCAAAATGATCATCCAGGCCGAAGCAGGGTTGCAATAGACAAATATCAAGATCAAAGAAGAGAAGAGTAAAGATTTCAAACTCCTCTTAGGGCTTCATACAGAATCACAGACCAATGGCCAGGGAAAAGCAATAATCGAAGTAGCCAATATGCAGAATTCATTTTTTGGTTATTTGCATAAACTGACAGAAGATTCTGCCTCTCATCTAGACAAAATACCAGAACTCCAGCAATTGAGCAGATGCATCTTTAGAGAAACAAAGGAACTAAAAGATTGGACTGATGCCATCAAGATTCTCACTAAAGAACATTCTAGGTGGATCATTTGATACACTAATGTCCATGTCAAAAGGCATGAAGAACTCGTTCGAGTTATTACAACGGTTACAACCTATAGGGATAAATTAGACAAGGGGAAGGAAACTAAAACTTAAATAGATTCCCCCTTGTACTATTTTTGATATTATTATAACCGATAAATGTTTCAGTTATCATTTCTAGTTGAGGAAGTTGAACCATTTTTGGTTCTCCCCCTTTCTTGTAATGACCCAATCTGGGACCCTATATGTACTATTTCCAAAATCAATACAAAGTTTGGCTAAATTTTGGTGTGAAAGATAGCATTTTGCTGAGTCAAATTTGTATGTCTGAATGCCATTGTTTTATCTATTCCATCCGCATTGTATTTATCTTTCTGTTGAATTTAGATGTTTCTGTGAAATTGGATTTGCAATCTGTGTTTGAACCAGAGCTTTGCATTATGAATTGATGTGATTAGCAAAAGGGGAAACTCATTGTTATCTCAAATTTGGGAAACATTCTCATGATATAGATTGACTCATAGTTGTTTCATCTTTATTTTAGTCTTGCATATGCATTTTCAGTAGAAGTTCATGCATCACCAATTTTGGGAGTTAATATGATTGATGAAATCTCAGGGTTGGCTATATTTAGAGTGTAATTCATCTTGCCTAAGCTATTTCCTGCCTAGGATTAGCTTGGTTTGCCTCTTCTATTCTCGGGTTAAGAACATACCCCTGTTAGATTAGGAAAGAGAAAAATTCACTGGAAATCATTCATATAAGGGAGCTATACCCTTCAATTCAGAGGAAATCTATCAACCTCATGATAGATTATCCAATTGTTGGTATCAAATTGTTTCTCACATATTTGGGCATTTGAGAGTTAAATTGAAAAGGACAATCTATTTACCAACAGGGCAGTGGCTTGGTGAAGATATCGGCTAATTGTTCTTTTGATTGCACATACTCAAGTATCACCTCTTTTTCTTGAACTTGCTCTCTTAAGTAATGATACTTGATGGCAATGTGTTTAGTCTTTGCATGCATGACTAGATTCTTGGAAATGTTTATTGCACTGGTGTTATCACAATAGATAGTCACTGGTTCTAAGATCTTCATATGCATACCTTCTAGCAGCGGTTTGATCCATGCAATATTTGAGCAATTTGCAGCATCAGCAACATATTATGCTTCTGCAGTAGACTGTGAGATGCATCCCTGCTTCTTTCTTATCCATGTGACAAGTTTGTCACCCATAAAGAATGCTCCTCCAGTTGTGCTCTTCCAGTCATCAATATTTCTAGCCCAATCAACATCAGTAAACACCTTTAGTTCAAATTTTCCTTCTCTTCTATACCATAAGCCAAATTCCTCAGTATTCTTCAAATATCTTAGAATTCTTTTTACAGCAGTCATATGTGATTCCCTGGGGTTAACAGAAAATCTAGCAATAATTCCTACTACATGTGCAATATCTGGTCTTGTGTGTACAACATACATGAGTTTTCCAATCATTGATCTATACAAAGTCTGATTCACCTCTGTTGTCTCATCTTCTTTTGTCAACTTACATCCAGTAGCCATTGGTGTTCCAACTAGTTTGGATTCTTCCATCTTGAATATTTTTAGAACCTCTTTGATGTATTTGGACTATGTAATGAAAATACCTTCTCCTTGTTGCATGATCTGGAGACCAAGAAAGAACTTGATCTCACCAAACATAGACATCTTGAATTCTTTTCTAATCTCATTAGCAAATGATTTGCATAGCTTATCATTTCCTCCAAATATGATGTCATCAACAAATATTTCAGTAATCAAAGTGTTAGCATCAGTATATTCCTTCAAATAAAGATTACTATTTTTGATATTCCTTACAAATCCAATACTTATTAGATAGGAATGAAGTCATTCATACCAGGCTCTTGGAGATTTTTTAATCTATACAAGGCTTTGTGAAGTCTACATACCATGTCCTTCTTGTCTGGATCAACAAACCCTTCTGGTTGTTCTATGTATACCTCTTCTTCAAGTATTCCATTTAGGAATGTTGACTTGACATCCATTTGGTATACCTTGAATCCTTTATATGCAGCATAAGCAAGCAGTATTCTTACTCCTAGCCTAGCAACAGGTGAAAAGGTCTCTCCATAGTCTATACCTTCCTCGTGTGCATACCCTTTGCATACTAGTCTTGCTTTGTTCCTTGTGACTTCTCCATTCTCATTCAGCTTATTCCTGAATATCCATTTTGTATTGATGAAATTCTCATCATCTGGTCTTAGCACTGTAACACCCCAAAATTGGCACCTAATAATCCTAATCAATTTTGGTACATTCCCTCAATTTTCTCATCTTTGAAGTCCTATTGTACTAGGCAAATTCTTCTCCTAATTGACTTTAATTGACTGAGTTTCAAAGGCAGAAAACCCAAATTTGCATAAATCTGACATTACATTTAATTCCTAAATTCTCAATGATTATTAGCTAAAAACCCCTATGATTAATTGATTTAAATCTAAAGTCCTAAGTGCTTTTAATTAAATCA
>MU223568.1:3166629-3180121 GCA_018584345.1 Thuja plicata | reverse complement strand
AAAGAATACAAGTGGTAACTTGCCTTTGTATTTACCTTTGCCTCTCTGCATTCTTCTAGCCATAAGTGCTTCTATTTCATCAAGATCATCTTCTTCACTTTCACTATCACTATCTTTTCTAGATGAGATTCTATGACTTGATTTGCTTATCTTCATAGAAGACTTAAATGCAGACTCTAAGTTTGGTAAGACATTGTCAAAGTTATTCATCTCAAATGAAATCAATCTACCAATTAAACTATCAAGAGTAACTGTATTGTTTGCTATTGCTCTCATTTCTTGAATGGAAGAAACTCTAATAGCATAAGTAGACAGCAAGGTTCTTAGAATTTTACTTACCACTGTATCTTCTTCTAGTACACCTCTAACTCCTTGGATAGAATTGACTACCTCTTTAATTATTGTGTTGTACTGAGTGATGTTTTCTCCTTCTGTCATTTTGAGATCATCAAACTTTCCTCTAAGGATTTATGCCTTGGCTCTCAAAACATTTTTGTCACCACCATGTACAAGCTTCAATTTGTTCCACATCTGCTTTGCAGTTTTGCATTCTTTGACATCTTCAAATTCAGCATCGGAGAGTGAGGAAGCAAGCTCTATCATCATGCCATTATGTTCATGCTTTTCTCTCATTTGTTCAACTGTTGGTGCTCCTGTGGGTAACACATATTTAGTTTCAAGGAATTGAGTAACATCATTACCAATACTTGATAAGTGGAGTCTTATCTTGCTTTGCCATGAAGCAAAATTATCTTTGTTCAACTTGGGCACATCTCGTCTGTTCATCTTGTGATCTTTGACTTAGGTCTTGAAACCTTCCTTCTAAGCACACAAGATCTGATACCAATTGTTAGAAATAACTGAAAGGGTGGGGGGTGAATCAGTGGCCTCAAAATTTTATCCTTATCTTAACCCCCCCTCTCAGTTATTTCTAACAGACGCATTTGTTTTGTGTTAAACAATTAAATCTTTGGGAACAATCAAACTTGTCTTGCGTTTCTATGGAGAAAATGATACTGGATAGGAGAGTATGCTCTTTTCCCCTTGTGGGAAAATCACAAATCTAGACTCCTTTTTTTCGTCAATCTAATTTACTTTAACAAGTTAATCCTTTAGATGGGCCTGTCGGTTGAGGGAAAAATCTCCTGAGAATGACCCAATTGAGAACGAGGTGTAAGCCAAACCACTCTAACTCACGTTAATCAAATTTACTCCTTGGGGTTAAATCCTAGGGATTCGAGTGATATTTGAGCTTATACTCAGCTCTCATCTAACTTAAGTGTGGCCTCACGGTCTCAATCATGTTTACATGACCACTTTTGTCAAGACGCTCTGTGGGGCTATACACCTAAATCCTACTTGCATAGACATAGATAATACAATTGAACAGAGACACTTACTAAAAACTCTAAGCATAGAAGCTACCCGATTCACCTCCGAACGATAATTTATTATAGTGTGAGGGGAGGGAAGAATCTCCCCCCAAGATCCCCATCATGTGTGTCCCAAGGTATTGTGTTGCATAAGAGATCTTCGTAGCACGGAAATAATACCTAGAAAAAGGCAAAAAAATGGGCGCCCTTTCAGGGGTTACACTACTGTGTGAGTTGAAGGACTACCAAGCAATGGGCCTATAATATTTAAGGCGAAGCCAACTCCTTAGGTAGAATTGTGCTTGAAGTGTTTGAATAACATTGACAAATCTAAAACACAAACGGAATACCCTACAAACAAAATTTGTCACTTTCTTGTATCCTTCAAGGTTGCTTTGTCCCTTGTCGGATTTTTTTTAGACCTATACATGTTATTTTCTGATTTGATTGTGTTAAAATTGTTTCTTGCCATAGAATAAACCTATTGAAAATCAGAAAGAAATCAATATTTTTCTAGATCATCAAACAACATCCTTTTGTCGTGAGCTTCAAAATTTGCCAACATCTTTAAACTTTGACCTTTTATGAGATATGTCCTAAGAACTCCAATTGCTTATCCAAAATCAAAAATTTTCGCTATAGGACATGACCGATTCCAAGAAGCACAAGAAGGTGAAAACTCCATTGCCTCCCGAATAGAGAGAACAAAATAATACAACCAGAGAGGCTACCAAGTACCAACACATCATTGATTCAATCAACCAAGGAATCCTCGCACGGGAGAAATTTGACAAAGCGATATACAACAAATAGGTTGCTCGCTTCATGGGAAAATATCATTTAAACATTGCTTTTGTCAGATTTGAACAATATGACTAGCTGGTCTCCCACCACAAACACACACTCTTCCTCTTCTTAAGCCCACTTAGCTTGCATTTCTAGGACCTCCCTTAGGTTTTCATCTTTATAAGCACATAACACACTCATCATAGCATAATCCAGCATATTCCAATCCAATCCTAGTAAACCTAGCATCATCCTAATCATCATCCAAGGCATCTTAATCACATCCTTCACTTGGTATTGCATCCCCTCTTGAGTTTCTTAGAACCTACATCTTAATCAAACCCCATCCTTGATTTTCCTTAAACTAAGCATTGTTTAGGATAACCTCCTTTTCCTTTGCAACCTCATCACCTTGATCAAAAGGTTCATTCGCATTGATAGAGAATCCCATCCGCCGAAGACCACAAGTCTATCTTAGGTAGAAAATCACATCCACTTGATCTTACACTAGGGAAAGCAACCCTTAATCCTTGCATACATCAAGTCATCCTTAGTCCATAGGATCATATTCATCATCCTAGACACATCTTAGTCCTAGCACCATCACCCTTAGTTTCCTAGGCACATCCTTGCATTACATCTTGCATCCCATATCCCCTTAAGGTAGTCATTTCATGCCACCTATAACATGAGCCACTAAGAAGAGGAAGAACATGGACCATAATCTCGCCGCTAGTTCATCTAATTATGCGATTGACAACACTAACGTCGTGGTTACCTATGTGCCTTAGCCCAATGTACAAATTGAGCATATATGGGTAGATACTAATGAGACTCCCACCATGAGTACCATAGAAACATTTATCAATCATCCAGGACATGTCCACATGGTGAATGCCATGAGTGGACGTAACAACAATTACGTACTCTTGGACATTCAGCAACACAGACTTCAACTCCCGCCTTGGATTATACCCACACTTGTCACCTGAACTATGACACTTCCAGGGGAACGTCCTCATCCCACTCGAATTCAAGTTTTTGATCCACTTTAGTGAGCCCTATAGGTGGGAACTCTTATCGCATAAGTAGTCCAACCTTCCATCCCACCCTCCATCATGCACATGACATCTTCATCTACCTTGGGAGTCCCGCCTCCTAATCCCACATCAGCAACACAAACAATACCCCCTATTCCTACACAAGCACCTACACCACCTCAGTCCACAGCCGCTCCACTTTCACAAGAATTCCCAACATTTGTAGCACAATTTCTACCACCACCAGTCAACACCCAACAAACCACCATTCCACCCATCCCCACTCAGCCCATTCAAAACATGCCACCCAGTTCCCTGCATCAAAGCACCCAAATATCCATGCTTGTTCCACCTTTCTCTTCCACTATGTAATCACAGCAACCAACACACTTCACCACAGGCATGCCACCTACCAACCCTTATTTCCCCAAGGGTCCAAATTCCCCGTTCCCCAAGCAACGTATGCCAATAGTTCTGCCACAAACGCAAACCAATTCAAATCCTCCCATGCAACAACTGTCTACGAATCCCTTTTCTATACCCCAAATTCCCATCCAACCAATCCAAAAGTAGCAACCAATCCAACAACAACAACCCATCCAACAACAACAACCAATTCAGCAGCAACAACCAATCCAACAACAACCAATCCAATGACAAAAACAATCTATCTAGCAACCATCCCAACAACAACAACCGTAGCAAAAAATTACCAACCCATTCACATCTCAAGCACAAAGCAACCCCTTTGCAGCTGTACCACCCACCATCCAAACTACCCAACAACTGCAACCACAAACGCAGGGGGAAAATCCTTTCATGGCATAATCACTACAATAGTTTGCTAATCCTTTCACCCAACCCACACAACAACAACAAACTCATTCCATCAACTACCTGGCCATACCGTCTTTCGCTGCATCACAAACCATTCCACCTCCACATCAATTCAGTGTTCCCACTGGGGGCATTCTGCCACAAAAAACCTATGCACCACCCTATGCAGGTGCGCAACAGGCTCAACCCACTTATCTAATGCCTCAACAAATATAAGCATATTTCTAGAAATTGCAACAACCCTATCAAGCGTCACCACCTCCTCCACTGCAATATTCCCCTCAGCCGCAAATGCCACCACAATAGCCCATATATACTGACCAACAACCGTCATATCAAACACCATAGAATCCCCCATATTCGCCATTTCATCCATATCATATCCAGGGAACCAATTCAATCGCGGTTAATAATCCTCCCCCACAAATCAATCATGAATGGGAGGAAATGAAGAACACTCTCAAAGAGCTAAAAGCAGGGACTGAGGCTAAAACATTTAAGTTTGAAGAGGTGTGTCCTTACCTGTTTGATCGATCTATCACTGCCATACCCTTCCCCAAGCACTTTGAGACACCCAAATTTGATAAATATCGGGGGAAGGGAGATCTTGTGAGCCACGTGAAAGAATTCTACATGGCATGTCAAGAAGTGGCATATAGAGATAATCTCCTCATGAGGCTATTTCCCAACAGCTTAGGAGCAACCACTCTCGAGTGGTTCTACAAAATCCCCTACGACACAGTCTCTACTTTTGCTAAATTATTTGAAAATTTTGTTGCCCAATATGCACATAACGTCGAAAATGAACTCTCACTCCTTGACCTATGCAATTCCAAACAAAAGGGAGGAGAGAGCCTGGCCGATTACCTTCAGCGCAAGAAAGGCATCACTACAAGGTTGTCCTATCAACCCCCTGAGAAACATCTTATCAAAATATTTATTAACAACCTCCATCCAAAACTTGCCTATCACATGCGCATGAATTGCATACAAACTTATCAAGACATCAGAATCAAAGGCATGGATCTTGAGCGAGGTCTCATAGAAGATGGTGGCATCAAGCACTACAAAGAATCCCAGCCTGAAAAACATAATAATGATCGATCATGATACTGGAACAAGAACAAGAATGCAGTAACTGATGGAGCCAGTGACACCAAACACGTTCAGGTTGTGGTAGCCGGTCCCAATGCACCTACCCAAACTTATCAGCAAGCACCGCCAGTATACCCTCAACCTCCTCCCATGTATCAATAGCCCGCTTCCGCATATCACCAATTTATGTACCAGCAAAACACATGCCCTCAAGGAACAACTACCTATCACCCTCCAGGGACATCATATCAACCCAACTACCAAGGTCCTGTGAACCAGACAAACACTATATCAGTCCCACATGGAAATCCAAGACCTCGTGCTTTGAATGCACCACAATGCACATTTACCCCCTTGGGTGAACCCATAGATGTCATCTTCCACAGAATGGTTCAAGCCAACCAAGTCTTGTACCCAAAAAAATATCCATTTGATGACTCAACACCTAAGCATGTCTAGTTTACAACCAATGAGTACTTTGATTACCATCATGTTAAGGGACACACGACCCTCAAATGCATGAAGCTAAAACATTACATCCAAGATCTCATTGACCGCAAAGATATTGAAGTAGACTCTCCTGCCCAACCATCACCAAATGAAGCCTTAAAATCTATCAAAATGCATTTCCTGAACACACCTCGGGTAAAGGCCCAGGCAATCCCACTCAATCCTTCGACCAGGGGAAGGGTAAGCATGGAGAAAATGCCAACAAAAAAGATTATAAAAATGCATATGTCAACTATGATAATCTCATCAACTGCATATCCCAAGTCCAGTCCTCCATCAATGTCATCCATGTCAAGGGTGTCGATAACCAATGCACAGTCACCACTCATCGAGGTAGAATAATAGTTGTAGGTGCAAGTACCATTCTATCTGCTGGTACGCAGTACAACATTTTGGAACACCTAGGGAATACTACTTCCCAAATTTCCATCCTAGATCTCCTCCGCACCTCACCTACCTATCAAGAGATCCTTAATAAAGCCCTATAATAATCTCGTGTTCCCAACGACATCAACCTCACTCATTTCCATAACCTTGTCGGCCACTTGTCTGCATCTTGTGGGGTTTCCTTTAAACCAATAGATGTACCCTCAGAATAACCCGATCATAATCTCCCACTCTGTATCGTTGTCATGGTTAAAGATTTTTCCATCAAGTGGGTCATGATAGATAATGGTTCGGCCCTAAATTTGTGTACTCTAAAATTCATAAAAAAGTTGGGTTGCACTGAATTTGATATAACAAATGAAGTCATAACAATCAAAGCATATGACAATCTAGAATGCACTTCTAAAGGCACCATATCATTACCCATCCAAGTGGGCCATGTTATCTAGGATACAATATGTCATGTTGTGGATCTTGACCTGCCTTTCAACATCCTCCTTGGATGCCCATGGATTCATTCTATGCAAGCCATCCCTTCCACCTACCATCAGTGCATCAAATTCTCATATAACGGCACTGAGATCACCATCTGCGTCGATCCCAAGCCCTTCACATACTGTAATGCATTGGAAACCTCCTTTCCACATTCCAATCACTATCCCAGGATCAACATTGGAAGCTCTATCACCAATTCATCTCAAACCCATTCAGACCCAAAAATAATCCTCTCTTCCACCCTTTCCACGGTCAAGATCAACAACAAAGGTTGTGGCGAATACAATTTATCTGATGCTTTCATAGTTGGAGCATTGCCAGTTGATTCACACACTTAAGGTCGCCAACCTAATCCAAGCAAGACATAACCGAAAACAACCAAGCTGCTACAATTGGGTCCTACCACTTTTATCTCAAATGGTATTTTGAATAGCCAAGAAATGACATGAAACATCAACCAATGGCTCTATAAGGATCCACCACCTAAGGACACAAGTCGCCTCAATTACTTCAAAGGTAAGTACCCTGCAACTCACAAGATGATGATATAAAAATGGAACTACCAAGGAGGTGGCCTTAGTTATGAAGAATAAGGAATGAAAGATCCTATTACCTACCCGATGAGATAAGCACCTAGGCCTTAGGATTGACTCTGACACAAATGGGGGCACCAACAAAAACATCTATGCCTCTTATCCTTCTCTGGGCAAAATCGCTGACGTCAAAGATGTCCCGGAAGAGAAAGTTGTGAGAGCTCATGACGATGTATTTGACGATGAAACCTTCCTGGGCAATTCTATCCTATGCCAGCTTTCCATTCTCTTCATTGACCTTCCCCTTTGCCATCCTGAACTCATAGATTGGGACCAACCAAGTGTCGTACATGTTGACAAGTTCCACAACGAAGATGCACTCCTAAGATTTATGGGAGAAATTGAGCAGAGCAATGACTGGGGGAAATATTCAGCACATGTCTACAAGCTAGATCCAAAGGCATACTTTGGGGAAGAGGAGAGCTTCAACTGCAAAAATGAAGAAGAAAACAAAAATAAATAAGAGAAAAATTGATCCCCTAGCAAAAACCCCTCTGGGGTGCTATCTGATCACAAAAAAAGTAAAAACAAAGGGCATATCCATTGGTGAAAACCTCCCTGAGGTGCCAGAGGATGAAGACTCTCCTCTTCCTCTAATCCATGATTACAGGCCTGAACTGTCATCGATTTTTATCGAAGAAACAAAACCTGTCAACCTGGGTACCAAAGACAATCCCGCCATCACATACATAGTAGCATCTTTGACTGAAGCATAAGAAAATGATCTTGTCACTTTATTGAAGGAATCCATCAATAATTTTTCATGGTCTTACTCCCACATGCTGGGATTAGACCCCAAATTGGCGCTTCACCATATAGCAGTGGACCCAAACATAAAACCTATCAAACAAAAGCTCAGAAAGATGCACCCTAAAGTGGCACTACTTGTCAAAGCAGAGCTAGAGAAGTTACTCCAAGCCAAGATCATCCGTGCCATTGACTACTCTGACTGGATTTCTAATATGGTGCCAGTGTCTAAACCTGATAAATCAATCAGGATATGTACAGACTTCCGAGATCTCAACAAGGCATGTCCCAAGGATGATTTACCACTACCAAACATAGACATGATAGTAGATCTCACAACAGGACATGAGATGTTGTCACTCATGGATGTCTTTCCCGGATATAATCAAATTTGTATTGTAGAAGAAGATCAACACAAGACAACATTCACAACCCCCTGGGGCACCTTCTGCTATAATATGATGCCATTTGGCTTGAAAAATGCTGGGGCAATCTATCAGAGGGTCATGACAGTCATTTTTCATGACATGATTCACAAGTTCCTTGAAGACTATGTAGATGATATCTTGGCAAAATCAGTAAAAAGGGAAGATCACCTAGACATTTTGGAATGTGTCTTTGACAGGATTGGACACTATTGCCTAATGCTCAACCCTAAGAAGTGTGTCTTCGGGGTCATGTTAGGAAAACTTCTTGGGTTCATTGTATCCAGACAAGGCATTGAAATAGATCCAAAGAAGGTGCAAGCTATCATAGAAATGCCTCCACTAAAATCACTTTGACAACTACGTAGCATCCAAGGAAAGCTACAATCTATGTGCCATTTTATCTCTCAACTAGCAGACAAGTCTCAACCATTTACTCATCTCTTGTGAAAAGATAACACTTTCAAATGGGATCCTCAGTGTTAGAAGAGTTTTGACAAGATCAAAGAAAACTTGGCTGATCCACCCATCTTGGTACCACTTGTACCTGGCCAACCACTCATCCTGTATATTTATGCTACTACAACAGCCCTCGGGGGACTCCTTGCTTAGTTGGATGATGAAGGTAAAGAAAGAGCTATTTATTACATCAGTCAGACCTTAGTGGGTTATGAGCTCAATTACTCCCCTATGGAGAAAGCATGTCTGGCAGTGGTCTTTGCCACTCAAAAAATTCACCACTATATGCTTAGTCATACAACCAAGCTCATTTCAAAAGTGGACCCTCTCAAGTACCTACTCTCCAAGACTACTCTCACAGGATGAATGGCCAAATGGGTTATGTTGTTAAGCGAGTTTGATATTCAATATGTAGATAGAAAAGCCATTAAAGGACATGTCATCACCGATCAAATAGAAGAAGTGCCATTGGTGGATGTATATCCCCTAATCAATGAATTTCCAGATGAGCATTTATGCATGATAGAAGAACAACCTACTTGGCAACTCTACTTTGATGGGTCCTACACAGCTCATGGTGCAGGGACAGGAATACTTTTTGTCACACCTGAAGGTGACTACATCCCTATGTCATTCAAATTGGGATTCCCCTGCACAAACAACATTGCAGAATATGAGGAACTAATCACAGGGCTTTGCATGGCTATAGAATGGAACATCACAGATATACATGTCTTTGGTGATTCCCAAATCATCATCAAACGGGTCCTGGATGAGTATCAAACCAAGATGATAAATTGATGCCATATAAGCAGATGGTTGACAAGATGAAAGAATATTTCCTCCACTTGCAATAACACAAGTACTACGCTTGCAGAACAAGGCTGCCGATGCAATGACCACAATTGGCTCCCTCTTAGAGATTCCTCACGAGTCTACGCAATATGAATTCTTAGTTGAGCAACTTCATGCTCCTGCTTACGAGAAAGATGAATCAAATCGCGTATGTGTCTTGGTTGGTCCCCAATCTCTATGGTACCACGATATCCAGGATTATCTACAAAATGGTATCATATCCCCTCATCTCACCTCAACCCAATGACAAAACTTTACTCGCAGAGCTTCCCACTACACCCTCGTAGCCAAAACCCTTTATCATCGAGGCTATCACAATGTACTCTCTAGATGTTTAGATGAAAACGAAGCCACCCAGGCTCTACAAGAGGTACATGCTAGAATCTGCGGTGCCCAGATGAGTGGCATGGTCCTAGCCAAGCAAATTTTACGTACAGGGTACTATTGGCCTACAATGGAACATGATGCTTGTGAGTTCGTCAAGAAGTGTCTACCTTGCCAACAACATACTAATCTGATCCATGCTCCTGCATAGGATCTTAGACATATTGAACCTCCTTGGCCCTTCTCATGTTGGGGTTTTGACCTTGTTGGTAAGATTACTCCCCTTTCTTCTAAAGGCCACAAATACATAATCATAGCAACAGAGTACTTTACAAAGTGGGTTGAAGCAATTCCACTCACCCTCACTATAGGTGTCCAGATATCCAAATTTATCCTCTACCACATTGTCTGTTGCTTTGGCATACCCTCCATTATCTTCACAGATCACAAAAAACCATTTGAAAATCAACATGTCAGTGATCTGTGTGCTCGCCTTCATATCCATCACCATTTCTCCAGTCCATATTTCCCTCAAGGTAATGGCCAAGCTGAGGCAACTACTAAGACCATCCTCAAAATCCTCAAGAAAGTTGTCAATGATACTAGTCGTGACTAGCATCTCCATATCAACCCTGCCCTTTGGGCATATCACACTTCCTAACATACTCCTATAGGAACTACTCCATATTCTCTAGTTTATGGTGCAGAAGTTGTCTTACCAATTGAGGTCAAACTACCATCCCTCCGAGTATCACTGAGAGGCTTGGTTGATGATGAATATTACTAAGTAGAACGACTCACATAGCTTGATCTAATAGATGAAAAGCGCTAGCAAGCCTATGATCACCTAATTTTTTTATCAAAATAGGCTCAAGAGGAATTATAACAAGTCTACCCATGCTAATTCCAAGTGGGGGACCTTGTGCTAAAGGAAAATTAGAAAGTGGGTACTGATCGAGAAAAGAAGGATAAGTTTGAAGTCACTTGGCAAGGTCCCTATGTTGTCACTGCATGCTTCAGTTCTAGGGCATATCAACTCTCCACTCCTGAAGGAGAACCAATGAATGATCCTATCAACATCATTCATCTCAGGCATTTCTATGCTTGACGCCTGGTTGTTCATTCCAGTTATTTGAGAAAATCCATAAAAAAGTATAAAAAGTCCTGAAAAAAAAATTCTCAGAAAAACAGAAAAATGAAGGTGAAAAATGGTTGTCCCGCCAAATAGGCACTTGGAAAACATCAAAAAAATCAAAAACAAAAAAAGAGAAAAGAGAAAAAAAAATTCCAATGGTGAAAACTTGGCAATCAGGTGCCTTGGACAAGTATGGGTGGTGAAAACCTGGCAATAGGTATCACACATAATGGACCATTCCATTATCTATCAAAATCTCATTCCCCTCCATATCCACCATCACATCTCCGCAAACCTCAGCATTTCCCATATTCCCTGGGTGTTCCAACACTATCGCACGCATCAAACAACAAGATCCAATCAAGTCTCAACAGCTACCTTTGTACATAATTGCTTGTAATTAATCATTCGGTTCGGTCCCTGTATATTCGTGATGTATCCAGTCCTCTCACCATCATGCTAACACTCCGAGCCGCCATCATGCTAACCATCCCTGCCTGGTCCTTCATAGTATTCCCAGCTGGTTCATTAGTTGATTGTGACACACACCAAAAACATGAGTCTCATTGGATCCATTACATCAGCTCCATACCTGCATTTTCATATCATCCCTGTATTTTCATATATTGCATCATTGCAATGTTAGGATCATTGCATTGCATCATAAAAACATTCATAAACATCCATTGCATTATATCACAAGTACCACAATATACATTAAATACATAAACATACATCTAGATACATCCATCTCAACATCTCATCCTCTATATACATAATCATAAAACATCACATCCTGCAAGCACCAATGTCAGTACTCATATAAGCATATGCATCAAAGTGTCACATAAGTCAAAGCATGAGAATCATACATCATATAGAGTCATAAGAGTCATCAATAGATCATCATATATATATATATATATATATATATATATATATATATATATATATATCAAATCATGAGTACAGTGTCTGTCAATAAATACATAGTTGTGCACCTAGGTGCTGATATACATGTACATCTCAAAACACAAAACTTTGTGTCACAAACAAATAATCTGAAGGAATCGTGTTGGTGGCTGAGATCCCCCTCTTGGTGGTTCCCATGGTGGCATCCCCACTAACCCCTAAGATGCAAAAGCCCAGCCTGTGCTCTGTGATGGAGACCTCTCTGAGTACACCTGTCTCTGGCCCTCAGGAACTAACTGGTGGTACAACACCCATTAGTGGGCTGCCTCTCTGCCTGCCCTGGCTGCATCTCTGTGAGTTGTGAAAGCCTCTGCCCCACCTGTATTGGCCACCTATCTAGCGATGTCTCTCTCTGTCCTGTAGGCCTCGACCCGCCTCTGTACTGCATCCCTCTCTGAGGTCAATGCTATGATTTTCTCCGTGGCCTAATCCATCTTCTTGATAAGGGTACCCAACTGATCTGTTAGTGTCCCTATCTCGGTCCATAGCTCAGTCGCATCCTGGGTCAGGTCCACCATAGAAAACTCTCCTGAGTCAACGCTGCCCTGTTGGGTGTCAAGTGCACCCTTGGCCCTGTCTGCTCGTGTTGTCTCTGCTACTAGTAAACCCTATACCTAGGTAATCTAAGTCTATAAGCTGGCCTCTGATACCTCTACCATGCCTAGCAGCCCCCGTAGTCTCGCACACTCGGTCTGTAAACTATCTAGCTTTGCGATAATAGTGTCATGTGTGTCATGTGCCACATATCCTGTTGGTGGCCCCTGCAGTCCTTGTGGTACCTGTACCTATGCTAACACCTATGGTTCCTGTACCTATCCCTGAATAGGCACCTGAGGTGCCTAATCATGCCCATCTCCTGGTGGCCCATGTGGGCCCTAATCCTATCGAACCCATGTCTGTGCCTCAGTCTGTGGCTGGACCCATCTCTATTGTGGCCTCCTCCTCTGCCCTACTGCTGAGGTCTCGGGGGTATCTCCTATAGTTGTCCCATCATCAACCTCCATGTCCCTTATTGGATGCTCGTGGGCCGCTACCTGAATCGGGTTTGTCAGCTATAAGGGTATGTGCGCGACCCACCATGTTGCATACTCTGCAGTCATACCTGCATCAAGGACATTTGGCCTAGCCATGAAGTCTATCCTCGCCATATTCCTCTAGGCTACCCTCATTGTGAGAGCATCTATGTATCTCCCCCACACGCCTATCTCCCCGGTGACATGAGGATGTAAATCATCCTCTGCCACCACCCCCTGCTGTAGTCCAAACTGTCTCATGACCCTGGACGACCTATATCTCTCTATCTAGTGGATGGTCCTCCCCAGTAGAAAGCAATCGGTCTATACGTACAAGAGATATAAGAAGTCCACAAAATCATCCTCAACTCCTACCTGCCACTCCATGGCTCCCCACGGCTCACAAAGTCTGTATGGGGTCTAGCAGAAAACCTGACCCTCATCTA
>MU223568.1:3138647-3166394 GCA_018584345.1 Thuja plicata | reverse complement strand
TGTTGTCCCCTCCTTGAGCATCCCTACTAATACCCGAGACCATCCCATACCAAACCCATGTCCAACCAAGTCGGCCAGCATCTGTCCACCAATCAATCTGGCCAAAAATAGGGTTATCTGCCTCAGTCTCCTGTCAACCGCTGGCTGCTAGGGCATCCATGTCCTGTATGTGGGGATCCTCCTCGTAGGTCTCCTAAAGGCAATCTCCATGTAATGATCATTGTCCTCTAACCTATACTGTGGTACCGACCCTCGGATCGATATCCGTAGAATCCGCCACACATCCTCGAGAGTGATAGTGGCCTCTCCAGTCGGCAGATGGAACGTCGTGGTGTCGCTGTGACATCGATCAATTAGGACAGTCATCATACCGTTGTGCATCCGTAGCCTAGGCCAATGGGGCACATAGTCCAATCCCACCACTGCTAACAATCCCCAGTCTGCATCCGTCAGCTAGGCCTCCAACTCCATCGTCGGAGGCTAGTGCTTCCAAGATCCAAATGGTGGGAACTGCTCTTGCAAAAATCCAAAATGCACCATGTCACCCCATATTTCTTCTATTCCTAGCCTAACCCCTCCCAAAATGGGGCATCTTGTCCCTAGGCCCTTTACCGACCCATCCCCAGCCCCTGCTGAGTCCCTCCATTTTCCTCCTCCTCGGCGTCTACCCCTTTTGGCGTAGATGTCGGTTCAGCCGAAAATGCTGGTTCTTATACCGAAGTCTCCGCCTGTTTCACCCCCCAGACCGTTGTCTTCAAAGACGCGGATCCAGGTCTGGCGTCTTCAAAGACGCCGGTTCAACACCGATGTCTTCAGAGACGCAGGTTCAAGGATCGGCGTCTGCGAATACGTCGATCTAGGGATTGACGTCTTCATAGACGCCAGTTCAGGAACTGGCGTCTCTGGTCTGAAACCTTTTCTACCCACATTAAATTCCCCCTACCCACCCAAAAAGCATTAAAAAACTTTGAAAAAAGTAACAACAAGGTATTGATTGAGTTACTCACTGGTAATGGTCGCTCTGCGGATCTCCCGTGTGTACGAACGCGCTCTCCCAACTGCTCTAGCATCCTCTCGTCAGCCATGATTTCTCTCTAGAGCTCTCTTTTCACCTAAACACTATTCACAAATGACCTTCTTTAAGCACCCCAGCCCCTCTTATAGCCCCCCATTTTCCCCGAAATTTTCCCACTAATTTTTCTTCCCCCGCCTGTATAATTTTTGTATTATTAGTCCCGTTGTATAGCCTAAATGCATTGAAAATTCCAAAAATCCAAAAAAATTCAAAAATTGCAAAAAATTCTTTAAAATCTTGCAATAACACCCTTTCTTCTTTCCGCATCATTCCGTTTTTCACTTTTCAGTGATGTTTTGACTCCTACGACTGCAATTATGTTTTTCACCAAATCAGTTTTGCGACCGACTATCCTTGCTCCTCACTCTGTTCACATCTTTTGCCAGCGAATATCTTTTAATCACATCAAATCCAATCTTTGCCCGTCAGGATGCATCCTTTCGGCGTCAGCTTATCAAATCCTTCATCATATCACTCCCATTCATGGCAAGAACTTTGGATTAAATTACTGCTTGGTCACGAGGCCTTCTTTATTAATTTTATCTTTTTGTGTCAATTTAAACCTACTCACCACTACTTCGATCTGCTATATCTTGGTGCGTTGTGACTGGTGGGTACTGATACATGCGTCTTTTGTAGTATGCTTTTGTTTTAGCATCTATTCCACGCAAAGGAATCCTGTCATCTATGTTTTCTAACACCTGATGCATACCTCCTTTTGCAATATTAAATTTGGATGTGCTCTCCATATTTTTCACACAAATGGCTCCCCAAGGCTTATTAGTTGCATTTAATCTCATTATTACATTTGCATTCTTAGTTGCATTTCAGAAGGCTTCTATTTATTCCCTCCTTACCTTTCCTCCTCCCCGTTGCATCCTTTTTTGAGAAAATTTCACAACATTGTCTTTGTTGTGTTCTTTTCTCGAGGGGGCACAACCCTGTACCATCGTCGCTTTGGCATGAATCCTAGAAACCCTCTTCCTCTGGGGCAACTTATTTTCTTGTCTTTGATGCAATGTCACTTGCGACGCCACGTCAAAGAGGGGAAAAATGTAGACATCCAAAAATATTAATATTATTATTAATATTAATTTTTTTCATCTAACTATTTAATTAAATCAATTAAATAGTTTCATAGTTGGTATTTATCAACAGTCTAAATACCTATTCCAATGTATTTTTTTTAAATACATTTGCCTCACAAAGACCCCTTTTTAATAAATTTATATTTATTAAAATTCCTCCATATCCCTAATTCTTCTAAACTATGATTTATTCAAATTGGATTTGAATTATAATCTAAACCCTAGCTAAAAACCTATTAATCCAATATAGAAGCCTACCCTAAGTCTACCCTAAGCCTACCCTATTCCTACTCTACTCCCATCACCTCATTTCCTAAGCATACTTCCCTACCTAATCATCCTCTGATCATACTTAAAGAGGTGATTCCTAACCCTCTTAAGGCTAATGGAATTCTCACCCACATGTGAGAAATCTCTCCAAAATGGGCACCCATTCCTCTTTAAGGCTATTTACTCATTTATCCCCCACTTGGAATTCTTGAGCCACTCAATATTTATTGCTATATTTGACTTCAAATTAGCCATCCCTTCAAGCCTATGTGTCCGTTATGTGGCTCTTATGTGGATGCCACATAGATGCCACCTCATTCAACCCCTCCTCTTCTATCCCAAAAATCTATAAATAGAGGCCTTCTCCTCTTCCATTTTCATCTCTCATTTTGCATTGTTATTATGCTAACATAGCTCTAGATTTTTATAGTTGTTTTCACGCTCATATTTTCTTGCTTAAATCATATAGATATCATATACTAGGATAATGGATTGTGAATCATAGCTTCAATCTTGCATATTTTGCATATAATTTCCATAGCTAGTTTAGATCATCCTTTGAAGAATTTGAGACTAGTTCCTCATACTAGCTCTTAAATTGCTTCATTGTTTCCAATCTTGCATTGCATTGGGGATCTATCTCATTTGTGTTTGAGAGAGCATATGCACATTTAATCTAAAAGAACAAATCAAACAAGTAAAAATAGGGTGCAAATAGCTTGTTTTAGTTCCATATGATGTTATGATGTTATCTTGTTGGTTTCTTTGTTCATTTCATGAATCATATGTGTTAACCCACTAACTTGTCATGTTTGAGCTTGCTCCCAACAGATTGAAGATTTCCTCATACTACAGGTAAAAACCACCAATTGCAACTAGTCACTATTTTTCACTCTTATGAAGTGAGCCCTGTTAGGAGCCAACCCTATTAAAGGTTACAATAACACACTGTTAGGTGTGACCCTATTAGAGGATTTAATCACCTTGTAAAGAGTGGCCTTGTTAGAGGTCTTCTAACACTTCAATGCAAAAATGTCACCTTGTGAGAGAATTTACAAAAGACTGTTAAGTCTACTCTGTTAAGAGATTTTGATCACTGCTACAATTGTTAGAGAGTAACAATGGATTAACCTATTTTGATAAGCAACCGCCTTTTCTAACTCAGATCTCTATTCTGGATTTAATTACTTGATCCTCACTGATCGGATATTTTATTGTAGTTCTCTGTGTTCTATCCTTAATCAGAATCCCATCTGATTTCACCTTCACTCTTCATGTAATAAACATATATTTTTTCACACACACACATTCAATCCAAACTTGAACTTATATATATATATGATAAGCCTTGTCAAGTCGGCCTTAATATCTGTTAGAAGATATAAATAAAGTAAACTAGATTTAGGAAAGAATCCAAGAGAGAGTGCAGAAATGAAAACGTTTACCATAAACAAAACGATGATCCAAGAACAATCACCAAGATCACCAAAATGCTTAAAGACCAAGACAAGAACACAAGAATTTTGGAAGGGGAAAAAACAAGAAAAAACCCCTTTGTGAATAATATGAATGAGGCAAGAAGCCATGAAAGAAAAAGAGCTTGAGCAAGAAGCTCATTACAATATTGTGAGAGAAAAAATGGGAATGAGAGAAGAAGAGAGAAGAAATCCCATGAGAACCAACTTGTGAGAACCAACCTTGAGAAGTGAGAGAGAAGCATCTCTTAAGTAGATATTAGTAAAGGAGTTTTCATGTAACTCCCATATCCTATGAGTGCCACGTTCACATTAGGTGTGTGTCATGTGTAGGAATCCTCTTAAGGAGGAATATCTAATTTTCTTATTAAAGGAATTACAAAAAAGTGACATGTCCTCCTACTTGGACTAGAGGACAAATAAAAATAAGGATACCTTGGTTTATCCTTTAATTACACAGTTCACCAAGTAAAGATTAAATTCTAATAATATCCTTCCAAATAAATAATAAAACTCATGTCTGTCGACTGCATATAACCAATTATCCATAAATATAAACTATTTTTAGTCGGCTGACACTAACTGTTTAACTTAGTCAACACTGAAATCCTTCAACGCCCGACCAACACGGTAATGCCTGAGTGAACTCAGTTAGAACTGAAAATCACTTTGGTCCTCTTCAATGCCCAAGAGTGTTTGGCATGAACTGACTATGCTCGGATAGGATTAGACATTTGTGTAAACATCACTATACTTGTGTAAACATCAATGACAATACACAATTGAATAATTGTCATCAACAATCACCACCCACATTATATGACACTTTAAATGCCTCATTATTAGGTTTTCTCAACAAAGGGAAATCTCTTGTGTTATGGCTATTTTTCTTACACTGAAAATAAGCATTCAAATTACCTAACAGTGCAATCTCCCTACAAAGGGTTTCCTCTTCAATATTTAAAGAAATCTTTTCTGATATTGCAACCTCATAAGTGAGAGAAATTAAAAAACAAGCATGTAAATGTGGTAGGGTCACACAAGATTCCTCAATTTGTAGTACATTACCAATTGGTTTCAAAATATAAGGCAAGAAAGGCCAAAATTTAGCGGGGATATTTTGAATTTCAATACAATTCGGAGAAGACCGGGAATTTACTTGTTCAAGGTCTCCCTTCGACAACCATGGAAAATATCTAAATAAAGACTGGCCAACATTCCAGAAACTCTTTTTTAAGACTCTTTCTTTCATATTATGTGACTTTAAAACTACCACAAACAATCCTTTATACATCATTCTACAAAAAATTACATAAATGCCAAGTTTTTTACCCCAAACATTGCCAATCCAATCATCAAATTTTTTTCTAAATGGTAGAGCATTAGTATCCATACAAACAAAAAATACAACAGTTTTGAGCCAACATTGTTCACTCTTGATAGCCTTAATCATTTCGTCATTCGGAGTGAGTGAAAGGATTTTCAAAGTAGGAGAGGGGAACTTACAATCTTCTCCTCGTGTGGGGTCTCAATCTTTGATGTGGCTTCGATCATTTTGTAATTTGCTTTATTCCACTCCACAGATGGCCATGACACCTCCATTGAATTATGTCGTAGATGGACACCTGAGACGACTTTCCTCTGCAAATATCGCCGCTTTATATGAAGGTTTTTGCAAATTACACTTCTGCACAACTATTTTATTGTTCCCACAATTATTTTGTTCTACCTCCCCATTCTTTGTGAGGGTATTAGTATCATCCACAACCACATCCGTAGCTAGCATTAATGAGCCTTGAGGCAAGGGACGATGCCATAAACGGGCAGGAAAACAAGGTAGGGTATGGAATAAATTACACATGAATGAAACAAAAAAATACACAAAGAAAAGACCTGCACAAAACAAGAAAAATCATTAACACAAAAATAATCAAACCAAGCAATCAAAATATTATTTCAGACATTGGTAAAATGACTACATAAAATATTAAAAATCAAAATATTTATGTGCATAGAAGAGGATATATGCCAAGTATATTGTAAAATACTTTTGGGAGTAAGAAAGGGGCTAAACTAGAAAGTTATTTAAAAAATCACAAAGCATCAAAGTGAAATATGGTTTCACCATAGAGAAGTTAGTTTCACCTTAGAAGTAAATTATGCAACATAAAAAATGTAATCGGTGCACATTAGAAAAAAGGGTTAAGATAGGGAATGGATAAAACATGGGTTGATCTCACGTAAGGTGAAAGATGGTTTGAGTAAATATGAAGGGGTAAGTGCATGTGTATCAAATTTCTCATCAAAAGGGATTAATCAATTTCACCCAAAATGGGAAAACATTTTAACCAGAAGTATTACTTGTATGGATTATTAGTAAAGGGCTTGCAAAAGATTGTACTTGAAAAGGGGTTGTATTTTTTGTTAGCACTAAAATGTTGTTATAGAATATTTCCCCATTATGTGCATTGAATTTTCATAGGAATAAATGAAGGAGAGAATGTATATGATATTAATTTCTAGTTTTAGGAAAAAGGAAAATCCAAAGAGGCAGTCAAAAGAAGAGAAATAGTTTTCAGCTAAAAGACAAGGTAAAGAAAAGGGGAAAATGTTTTTAGTTAAAAATGAGGATCATATCATAAATTGAACTAGATATTTTCAAATGTAAAGAGAGAGAGAGGGAGAATATCCTCTACAAATTAGATACCAAAGGGAGGACACATGTCACTACTAGATTTAATTTGGAATTCTTTTTCTTCTCCATATATTTCTCCTTCTTTCTCATTTTATGGGTTTGGAAAATTGTTCTTCCTCAAACTTGTAAATAAAGCTAGTTTTTTTGTTTTGTATCATAGATAAGATGTGTGTACTGTAAGTGTTTACTTTCAGATGTAAATGTCTGTCAAATTTAAGGTCTAAATGATATTGTTGAATAAGGTTGTCTCTATATTTTATATTCACTATCATGCAGGTTCATATTATTAAGGATTTTTTTAGCCCGTCATCTCAATCTTCTCTGAGAGTAATATTTATTCTTGGGCCTTCTTCAAGGAAAGAGATAAATTATTTGATTAAATGTTAGTGATTTTGAGTGCATTATTTGGATCTATAAGAAGAGTTTTATGATTGCATGAGAGGATTTGTTAATGGAAGACATTAATATATAAGAATCCACTGATAAGAGTTGGTTTGTTGATGGATTTTCTCTTACAACTCATATGTGACTCTGTGGCCGGGGATAGGCACTAATTTGTGCAAGCTTTGAGGCATTTCAGAAATGATTTTTTTTTCATCAAATATATTTTTCTTTCTTGTTGTTGGATGTAGGTTTAAATTATTTTTACTCTAAGAAATAAATCAATAATGTATAACCAAATTTAAGCCAATTATGGGTAAAGTCTTGTGTATTCTAGTCAAACAAGTCGAGATTCATTTGTTGTATGTCATATTTGTTAATAATTGCTTCATATTTATAAATATTGAAAGAGGTATACCCACCTGGGTTTTCTAGAGCCCAAAGTGTAGAAGAATTGCTTACTTTTGTGAGCAATTATTGTTAGTTGGCCATCTAATTCAGATTTATATTGATAAAATTAGGTTCATTCTTAAGAAAATCTGAAAGTACAAATGGAGGAACCAATAGATGCAAGAGGTTGTATTGGTTAGATGTGGTGGAATCGTTGGATATAATCCCTTGGACTATGACTTTGCCTTGATGTGTAGTAACAATTCATTTAGGGTTTTTATTTTTGATGATGATAATAGACACGTTGTTGTCCCCTTCACAAATTTGATTAATGGTATAGACATAAGAGACACTAGCATAATTGGTAATTTTTTCTAATTTGGAGGATTTTCCTTTCTCGTGTTTGGATAAAGGATCCTAGAATACCTCACGGTCAAAGTTACTAGAAGTGTGTCCATAGATAGAAATTTGTCCTTAGTTAATAAGGGCTTGGAAGAGATTCTTGAGCTTGTTGAAATTTTTCATCTCATGTCCCTTATTTCTATGATAATTTTAATAATGATTGTCTTTCCACCACAAGGGTTTAGCCTCAGGCTCATACTCCCTAACCTATGGTAATGTGATGATATTGATCACAAGGAATTATTTCATGTATGACTCGAGAGATTTCCTTGAAGGTGTGAATTATCTTTAGGGATAGTACCTTGATTTAGGATTCTGTTTGTTAGGATTGCTAGGACCCATGAGGATCAATACAGGTTGAGCATTCTTAATGGTTTTAGCATCCACAATCCCATCATTAACTGTGTTCTTATTCTTAGACCAAATATGGGGTTTCTCATTATTGCTTGATCTAGCATTATCTTTGTTGTCCTTATAATTGTAAATCTTAATAATTCATTTCTCAATAAGGGAGTTCTCAATGGTTAGTCCATTTTCTATAATTGATTCAAAATAACTTAGGAATTTGACATGAAGTTAAAAGATAATCTCTTGATTCAAGTTTTGAACAAATACCTCAAACAATTTTTTCTCAAGGATCTTGTAGGGAACATTCATAGATAAGTATTTTCATCATTGTATAAAAGATAATACTTATCCCTACTTTTGTTTCGTATTGCATAGGCCGGATATTTTAACTTTATGATTAATGTTTTAAGCATAATGGATGAATTTTTTTTTCAACTGGCTCGTTAAAGGAATTGATAGTCAGGGGTAATCATGAGAACCATTCTATAGCTTGACCCCATAGGCTATATAGGAGGAGGCACATAAGATATGTATCATTGTAAAGAACCTTGTAAAAAGCCATAGAAAACTCTCAAACATGGTCTCAAAGATCACATTTTTCTTTATAATTGTCAAATTCGGTTGAAAAATGTGGCATGGGCTTCTATTAAAAGGGTAAGGACATATGCACTATGTCAAAAATTTCTTAGTAGAGCCCTCATTTTTTATGTCAGATGTTTATTGCTAAAGGGTTTAGATTCTCTACACCAAGGTATCATTAGTTTGAGATTGTGATGATGTTGAAGGGCCATTGTAATTGGCCACAAGTTAGTTTCACCGATAGTTATAATAACTAGGATCAATATGAGGACCAATGTTTTGGACATGTTGTTCGCTTTGGTTAGCACCTTGATTGACTTGTTAGTCATGTGTCAACCTTTTTTATATGTTAAAACATGGAAAGTCTCATTATTATGCAAATGTGATGAATTTGACTTAGGTAAAATGGGGGTTAATTAGGAACAATCACTAGAAATTGCATTAGCATGCCTTGTGGTGTTATCTCCCTTAAGAAAAGATACATCAAACGTCTGATGAACTATAACTGATTAAATGTTTGAAGATGATAAGTTGATGATCACCGAGCTACAAAAGTTAATGCAAGACATTAAATCAGTTAATGTATTGTATTTTCATTAATGTCAACTTGATATAGTCTGATTGATCATACACATATTGTCATAAACTTGAAGAGACTGAAGAGAAAAAGTTTATGCAGTCGATAAAACATAAAAGTTCAGTATACACCAAGTGATAGTAAACACCGACGGACACTACACATCGAGCAGTCCATAGTGTATACCGAGCACCACAATAACCGAGCAAGTGGTCACCGAGAAATAGCTATTTACTGAGCACAACTGGAGTTCATGACCGATCTAACTGAAGTTGATCACCAATCATAAATGAAGATAAAAAATGACAAAAACACTTAGCTGGCAGGAGCTATATTTAGATTGACTGATTAATTTCTTTATTATCAATGATCAATTAAAGCAAAGAAGAGATTTAAAGCATGTTTTATTCCCAGCTATCATGGAGAGATTTGTGGAATAAAACTAAAGCAAAGTTTTATGGGATTAAAGAAAGAATGTTGAGTTTTACGGATTAAGAAGTGATCTACGACAAAGACAGGGAGATTGAGTGGCTAATCATGTCTATATAAAGAGACAAGGAATTAATTATGAAGAGAAGAAATTCTGAATATATTTTGGTGAAGATTGAATTCTTCATACAGATCTGATCATACAGGCTGAAGAGCAGAGCCAAGGAATTCTGCAGACACTGAGCAACAGGAGATAGAGCATTCATCGAGCAAAAGAAAGAAGGGAGCAAAGGAACTGAAGTGAACATTGATCAGATAGGTATTATTGGACTAACAATAGATCTGAATATCTGCAAGTTAAAGTTGTATTGTGAACATATCATTTACTGTATCAGTTTAACCATTGATTCAGAAAATCTCTTAACCGAGTGGGATTTAACCATCCTTATTGTATTAAGATACTCAAGAGTATCAAAAGGTTTTCTTGTTGACAACATAGTGAATGCTAGGTCAAAAGACAAACTGTTAGTTTTGAATCCTCTAACAAGGTCACACTTAACAGTGTGTTTGTAACCTTTAACAGGGTTGGCTCTTCACCTAGCTCACTTCAGAAGAGTGAAAATTTTTGGTTACCGTCCCAAGTGGTTTTTCCCTTAACATGGTTTCCACGTTAAAAATTCATGTGTCAAATATGTATTTCTTTCATTGCATTGATAGTTTTCTTTACACATTACTAAAATTGGATTGGTCAGTAGACACTAAGTTTAATTGTTGCTACTCGCTAAAGGCTAGAAAAGATAAACAATATATCTTACCGAGCAGTATATATTTGATAAAGTTATTTAAGGCATACATCTTGATGGACTGAAAATAACTGAGGATATTATATTTGAGATATAAATGTTAGGTTGAGTTTTTGGAATTATTTTTAAGGCCACTAATTCACCCCCACCCCCCCCACCCCCTCTCAGTTATTCTAACAATTGGTATCAGAGCGTCGGTGCTTGAAAGAAAATTTTAAAGGGACTTAAGCTAAAGATCACAAGATCAGTAAAAGGGATGTGCCTAAGTTGAACAAGGAAAACTTTGCATCATGGAAAAGCAGGATAAGATTCCATCTATCAGGTATTGGAAATGATGTTACACAATACTTGGATACTTAATATATTGCACCTACTGGACCTCTGACTGTTGATCAATTAAGATAAAAACATGAACACAACTCTATGATGATAGAACTTGCTTCTTCACTATCCAATGCTCGATTTGAAAATGGGAAGTCATCCACCTATGCAAGAAAATGTGGGACAAACTCAAGCTAGTACATGGAGGAGACACCAATGTGTTGAGAGCTAAAGTTGAAAGCCTAATAGGAAAGTTTGATGACCTAAGAATGAAAGAAGGAGAGAGAATCACTCAGCACGATAGCAGAATCAAAGAAGTTGTTAATGTTATCTATGGAGTAGGAGGAGTACTTGAGAAAGAAAAAGTGGTAAGTAAAATTCTGAGAACCTTACTACCTATTTATGTTATTAGAGTATCTGTAATTCAATAAATGAGAGCAGTAGAAAATAACAATTTTACTCTTGATAGTTTGATTGGTAGACTTATTTCATTTGAGATGAACAACTATGACAACGGTGTCTTACCAACTATTGAGTCTACATTCAAATCTTCTCTGAAAATAAGCAAATCTAGTAACAAACACATTATGAGAAATGATAGTGACAATGATAGTGATGAACAAGAACTTGATGAAATTGAACCACTAATGGCTAGAAGATTACATAGAGGTAAAGGAAGATACAAAGGTAAATTACCATTAGTCTATTTTAATTGCAAAGAAATTAGATATTTCCCTGCTAGATGCCCTAACAAGAGAAAGGATGAAAAAAATAATGACAAATCTTATGAAAAGAAGTTTGACAGAAGTGATGACCGAGACTATAGAAGAAAATGACACTCTGACAGAAGAGATTACAAGGACAAAGGAAAGAAGGCTTGTTACCTAGTTGAGATCAAAGCTGAAAATACTGACACCGATTCTAATGAATATGTTGAGGTAGTACTTGTTGCTATGAAGGATGATTCAGAGGAAGAAGAAAGGTATGTAGAAACAACACTCATATCTAAAGTTATAAAAAATGATGTCTAGATTATTAATAGTGGTTGTACTCATCACATGACTGGTGATAAAGAAAAGTTTGAAACTTTTGAATATTATAATGGTGGATCAGTTAGGGTGGGTAATGACACACCTTGCCCAGTTGAAGGAAAAGGTACCATCATGTTGAATAAATTGATCAAATGTGAAAATGAATATTGGGTGAAAGGACTTAACTATAATCTATTGAGTGTTTCACAACCGAACAACATAGGAAACCGAGTGCATTTGAGAACAAAAAGGAAATGATCTATAATGGAATAGGAAAGTTGATCGGTACTAGTGAACAAACAAAAGGTAATCTTTTCTATCTTGATAATATTGAGACCACTTGTTTATTGGCTAGAAACGAAGACGTTTGGTTGTGGCATAAAAGGTTATGTCATGTGAATTTTGACAACATGGTTAAGATAAGTAAGAAAAGAAAAGTAAGAGGCTTACCGAGTATTTCAAAACCCGACCATGTTATGTGCAAGAATTGTCAAATAGGAAAAATGACAAAGTCTAGTTTCAAGAGCAAAACCTACACATCTAATGCAAAAGATCAAGCCACCTAAGTTGTGTTAGAATGTTCTTTTTCAAGACTCATTATCTTCTATGTTACACGAAAATGTTTTTCCTGTCTCTAAGGGACTTGTTTCCGTCCCCGAAACACTTCAGGGACAGTGGGACGAAAAGGAAACGTCCCCAGTCTTCCCTGATTTCAAAAATTAGTAGGAAACCGTAGGAAACACCCCCTGTCATTTGGAGACGGTGATCTGTCCCCGAAACGCCTAGGGGACGCCTGAAACGTCCCAAAAAAAAAAAATCCCTGAAATATTCAGCTGATTTTTGGCATTATAAATTAAATAAAACACTTTTTTTTTTAAAATTATTTTTGCCTAATCGACAATGTGGGGGCCCACAAGGTTCGAATCCATGCCCGCAGACGATAAAATTCGTGATTAAATATTCAGCAATGAAATTTGTGATTAAATGTGTTTAAAATTGAATATATTAAATCATCAATATTAAAATTACAAATCTAATATTTAATTTAAGTTTTTTTAATATTCATCATAATAAACATATGTTAAAAAATTTATATTAAATAAAAATATATTATAATTGGAAGATCCACTTCTACCAAAAGGAGATACCGACTCGGATGATTTTGAGCCTTTGGATATTTGATAGCTAGAATGAGGCTTAGTTTCATAGGTTGTGTTTGTAGCCTGTTATATTTTGATGTTTGAGACTTTTGGATACATATTTGACACATTATGAATTGGATATTTATATTGATAGACCATTGTTTTGAATCTTTTGATGTTTGAGACTATTGTTATAATGCTATTATACTGATTTATACTGCTGCTATTATCATTTATGTTGTTATACTGTTGATGTAACTCATGAATCAATGATTTATTTGCATATTGTCTTGTTAATAATCAATTATTGACATATCTCTCTCTCTTTCCCTCTATCTATAATATCTTAATATATTTTGAAAAATTCACACACACACACACACACATATATATATATTAAAAACTTGTATATTGTCGTCCCCTATTTTTGGCTCTTTAAGAAACGTCCCAGAAACGTGTCCCCTATCGTCCCCCCATCCCTGTCCCTGAAACGCCATGGAACATAGATCTTTATTCAAGGTTACCACAAAAAGGTGAATAGAAAAACACATGACATTCTCCTTGAGAAAAAAAAATTAAAGACTCATAATCTCAATACATATTAATAAGATGAAATGAAGAATACTCAAGAAAACCGACCTTTTCAAGATGCCAAAATGTCAAAGATATCAACCATAATGCAAATAATTGACGAATTGAGTAAAAGATACTAGGGATTGAATCTGGAAAAAATACAAAGATCGCTAAGAGCTCATCAATACCTTTCCAATGTCTATTTGTTTTTTTTAAATGGAAATTTTGAGCTTAAGTTATGAGTGTGGAAGCTAGAAAGGCAATTTGGACCTCAATCAACAGTAAAATGAACAAGCAAAAATATTTAAAAATAAATTAATTGTACTATTGCTAAGAGCTTGGAATTGACTCTTTTGGCATTTGTTTATTTGCATTAAAAACACTATTCATGGCTTAAAAACACTATTTACAATTTAGAAACACTATTCGAGGAAAGAAAAAATAGTGTTCACAACTAGAATCAAATTCATCATTAGAAGCATTCCATCAAAATCATTGTTCACAAGGTCATCACAAGACATTCAAAAAACGGTTTGCCCCAAGGCTCTTGAGTCCACATCTTACATGTTTTATATAGATCCAAGGGTTTTGAAATCATTCACTCAAGATGGTGAGGTCCTTTATGCACCAAGATGCATTGTATGAAACCTCTTGGCAAAAAGCCTTAAAACAAGAGAAGTAACTTCCATACATAGAGTTTTAAATTTTTGTTGAATAGGTTTGCCATATAAGTTTGTAATGAGCCTGCCAGGCTCTTTTGCTAAATTCCAGATTCACATGCACTTCTCACCAATAACCAATCTATCTTCACTTTGATAAAACAAAATATACTCTTTTTGTATTTTTCCAATGTAAAATGAATAAACTAAATAACATTAATTAATAAATACTTGGCGTAAAACTAGAAACCAATTGCTAATTAAGTGTGGCTTTAAATATCGTTTTCCACCATGCATATACAAATGCCAATGATATTGTGCTGGCTATGTCACTCCACCTCCCTGAATCTGTACTGTTGGCTGGCCGCAGATGCTAAGATACTACGGATGGCTTTCAACAAGCTGCATTCTATTTAACTCCACCCGCATCCACTATATCCTCCACGCGGTGTCCAATCTCACCATGCACGGCTTCCCATACATCTAACGCAACATGCAACTTTGTGGTGAAATCCTTCTATGGCGAAAGACCAAACTTGGAGTTTTGCTGAAACTTGCGTGCAATGATGGTAGGTTACAACTGCAATTCCTTACACAGACTCAAAAATTTTGCCTTCAATACCCACGCTGATCTCCGAGAACACTTACACAATTCACCAGACTAATATCTGATTCAAAGTGCCAAAGTACTTAATCGAATTTACAATTTGATTAATTTCAGATTTCCAAAACCTCACAACTTCTCCATAGCACAAGTTTTAATAACAAGTTACAAAAGCATAAGATAATAACATCTATTCCAACATTAATTGCACTTCTCAGTGTGCCAATTAATTATCAACAAAATCCTCAGATAACAATCTCCAGTATAAATCCAACTCTCTCCTTAGCTACAGAAATATAGTAGAGAGATCTTACAATTGTTTACCTCAGCACAATTGCAGCAGAGAAGAACTCAGAAACCCTTATACTTCAGCAAGGGCACAATTCAAAAATTTCTGGCACAAAGCCACAAAGTCAAAAGCTTAATCAATAATTGAATGCCATCCCAATGAAATGAGCTCAGATTTATAACCCATCCTTGGCCACAGTTTCCCAAAAAGATCTTCAATTCATAGCTCTTTTAATTATCAACTTCTAAAACATTATTATAATAAAGTATTATAACAATATGACTTAAATAATTAATTAATAAATATGAGCTCGTGCAATAAATCCAACATCCGCTGCAGGTGACGATTAACTGCCAGAGCCGCCCACTGTACTGCCAAAAATGGCAACTGCCAAAAATAGACTTACTAAAAATAGTAAGTCCCCAGCCAAAGAACTCCACAAACTGAATATAGTCTGGAGCACTGACCACTGCCGATATTGTCCTGCCAGAAATAGAAACTGACCAAACTGACTTACTAAAAATAGTAAATCCATACTTACTAAAAATAGCAAGTCTGCCAACTGGGACCCTCAAAACCAGGCGTTTACTCACGAGGGTTGCGATAATGAGCTGACAAAGCCACTGCCAATACCTGCTAAAATTGGGGACATCACAAAGTTGAAGTAAATTAAATCGCTTCTACCAAATTTGTGAGCTTTATATTGTAGTTGTGTTCAATGTTGGAAATCAAGGCTTCACATTGATTCTTTTCATTAGTTTACCAAAGTGTTTGTATCGCTATGTTTAAACCTGTTATGGCATTATGTTCTTAGAGTTTCTAATCTCCAAATTTAGTTGAACAATGCCATCATGTAGTTATAAGAGTTAGTTTCAATCAAAAAGCATAAAGTTCATAAGTTGCATGTACATATTGCTCATAGTAGGTCAAGTTTTATTTAATAGGAAATCTCCCCTTCCAATTTGAAGAGCAATTCTGCTGCACATCTATTCTGTTTTGTGTTGCACTAAAAGATGTAAGCTAAAAGACTAACAAGGTTTAAGAAATAGAAACAAACAAGTAAAAGTAGATCTAAGAATGGTACCCTGTAAACATGCATCTCTTCTTCTGATATAAGTGTTCATTATCGAAAATTTGGGTTGCCAAGTTTCCAAAGTATTGAGGAACACCATCTTTTAGAAGGTTAGCAATGTGAATTGTTTTTTAAATACAAATCAGCTACAAGTAGAAGTAGAACTAAGAATGACAAACTAAAAATATGCACTTCTTCTCCTGATCTAAGTGTTCATAAACCAATATTTGGGTTGCCAATTTTTGAATTATTGAGGAACATTATTTGCCAGAAGGTTAGTTGCGTGAATCCCTTTGAAGATACAGGTCAGTGTGTATAACCATTTTATAGAAGTGTCATAATACAAATCAACACAAACTATGAACATAATACAACAATTTCTAGGAATAAGACCTATTTGAAAAGTACTTATTTAGGTCCTATTAAATAACATTATATCAACACCCAAATTAAACATATAGCATATAAAACTATTGGCAATACTTGCAAAGACTCAATGTAGAAATAAATAGAAAACATCTTTTGATAATTTATTAGTGATGTGAAATATGACATTTGCCAAAACTGAAAAGAACTTGAATGAAAAGAGTAATGAAGGTGGAGGTAGGATAACATTTCTGGATATATTTACCTCTTAAAACAACAGCATTAGAGGACATAACAAACATATCAGTGATATAGACTGTTAATGATGGAAAATCCCAAACCTGTAGAGGATGAAAACCACAAAGTATAATGACCATCAAAACCAAATTGAATACCAAACAAATCATTTATACCATGTCAATCATCAAATCCAAACTATATATTAAAAAATTCAATAATACCCTATAAATCAAAATGGTAAGTATGAATCAGAAAATATGTGTACACTAAAAATACACATGTTCAAAAACTCAAATCGGGCAAAAACTTGGCAAGCCTAAGTTTTGCTTTGATCTAGGAGCTTGGAAACACACTAAAAAAATAAAAAATATATAAATTTGTAACTTAAATTTTTAATATTTTAAAAATACAAAATATTAAAGTTCCAAGGCTATTTCCACCTGTTTATTAAAGATTAATTTCTATAATCTCAACAAACAATTTGAATATCTATATGTTAAAGAATTCCCATTGAGTAATTCTGTCAAACAGTATGTGGGAAGAAATGCTCACAATGTTTACCGCCAAGAATATGAATTATTGCAGGTCTGGTGATTCCGAGTTAACGATGAATTACAATATAGAAACCGCTAACTAGCATTCAGTTTTCCTTGCTTGTTCATGCCTATGTTCTGAGCAGAATGTTAAGGGACAAATTAACAGTAGTCTGACCTTTTTGAGTGAACGCCATTACTGTAGAGTCCATGATGGATTAAGAATAGCTTGCTTGCTTCTAACGGGAGAAACATTCCCATATTCATCTATTCAATTGCTGGAACAGAGTATCGATTCTTTCTTCATTGCTACTGAATCCCTATCAAAGGTTCAAAGTGTCTGATGCCTTCCTTAATGTGATGGTGTCTCCAGAACCTACTGGAATGGCAGGTATATTGGTCTGATACCTCTTCAGAGTCTATCACCAGTTCCAGTCAACCCTTCATCCTTCACGCCTCATGGCATGTATGAGCACTGGGACTATATAGCCTGTTCTCTGATATGAATTTGGACCTGTGCCAAATGTATACCCTGAGGTTCACATAGCAGAGTAAGCCTGATATCAAAGCTCCAATATCAAATACTCCAAAGTCATACGAACATGGACCAAACCTCTCCCATTTCAATTGCTTCCCTTCCGCTGGAATTGGTATTGACTCTAGTCGGACAATGTGAGAAGAATCAAAGTCCCAAAATGTTTAGTGCAAATCACTGATCCCACACAATATAGACTATCCTCTGAAGTGTTCTCAAATGGACCATTCTCTGACCTCTGTAAATCCCATTTATCATCCGATTGAAGAATCTGAGTGATTCTTCCAAGCTCACTTAGGATAGATATATTTCACTATCAAAAATGACTTTCCAGGCACATCCCCAAACAATTTGAGAAAACTCTCAAAAAATAATAATTATCAATCCCAAAATATACCTTTCACTTCTTCCCAAAACTCTTTTATAACAATTGCTTTCAGTTACATTCCAGTACCACAATTATTAATTAATTACTAAATTAACTTTTTGAAGTCTATTAAATAATTAATTAATATTTATCATTTATTTATTTTTTGATAGTACAGGGGTGTTCCCGCGACCTAGCCCAGCGACTCAGCATCCCGTACCTTGGGTACCTAGGGCGAGCTGAGGCAAGACTAATCCCCAGCAGGTGGAATCTACAGCCCGCAAGCAGTTCCACCTCTTAAACCCGGCAGTGGAGGTTGAACCAAAGAACTATGGGGAGCGAACCCACAGCCCAAGTCAACTCCGCTACCTGTGCGGGCTCAATATTTATCATTTATTTGATAAATATATTAAATAATTAAATATAATATCTTTTGACTTAAGAAATTAATTTATTTTTCAAACCTTTTCAGATAGGGACATTACAAAATATTAATGTTGGAGAACCCATAGGTAGATTTTCTTTCATTTAAAGACCAAAAAATGAGGAAATGCACATCATAATGTCATGTTGTTAAAGATTACAAGTCTGTGTCTATATTTTACAAGTTTCCCTTAAAACAAAATGTTTTCAACAACCATGTGAGTGCTCTCGAACTAGATCATAATGATTACTCATCAGAAACAACATCCGAACTCAAGCATATCATAATCATCCAATAAAGCGCACATTGATGCTTCCACCTACCTTCTGCATGTCATCTACATTTGTTGCCAATCATACTACTGCCCTCTCAAAAAGAGTGATTAGTCCATGGAAAATGTGGGCTCCATATCCTCAACAATCCAATCTCAATCTGGATCAATGTCACCAAAGTCAATCACACTGTGAATTTCAAATCTCTCCACCTTTTTTACATGATAACAAAGGTTGCACTACAAAAAATGAGGTCATTTTGACACTTTTGGGAAAATCTATTACACTTTTTCAAGTGAATAGCCTCAAATGTGCTTACAGCCAAAAGCATTACAAGGCTGACAGAATATGTAGACGGCAAGGCTTTGAAAATTGGTATTTTTGCACCATAACCTTCTCACTACTAATTTGCAAAGACAACATTTATAACTTTGTAACTTAGAAAACTACAATTGAACTTATTAATTAGTTAACTCGTCTAGTTTTTTTAGATGGTGGTTGAGTCATTCTCATTCAAATGTATTTAGCATAAGAAAACAACCTCCTCCACAACCTTGTAAATCTTCATTATGGGCTTTATCAAGCATCATACTCTCTATGCATGTATTGTGGCCATCCATAACCTTCTCATTGACCATAAAAGAATCAAAGAAGAAAAAATTATAATTCAATTATTGGATTGTTGCATGCACAGCTGAAAAACTCATATTTGTCAATTACTTAGCATGCCCAAGGCCAAAACAATTAAAAATTCAAGACTCAGCATAAACTCAAGGAAAAACTCTACAATAACTCAACAAATTTAACAAACATTTGGAAACACAGTCATTTGAAAATTATAAATCATAAAGTTTGTCTTCGACTAAAACTCAAAAAACTATACAACCACTATGTGGGTGTTACAACATTAGATGGTATAGTTGCAATATCCTCAATAGAAGCCTCATTAATTGCTCCTCAATAGAAGCCTCATTAAGCAATTAAGGAAACTTCCTTTGGTATTCTTTGATAATTTCCTCACCTATAGCACCACTTCCAAAGAACATTAAAAGATTTGAATCAAGTTTTGGGTATTCTTGAGGCTCAAGCATTATCAGCAAAGGAGTCCTAGATTTTAAGTTTGGAATAACTGAGATTTTTTAGTTAGGTCATGTTAAATGTTGAAAGTTCTCAAGTTGATCAAGCAAAGATGTGAGCTAACTTAGATTGGTCTTCCCCAAAAGATTTTTACACAGCTAAGAGGATTATTTAGACTCTCACTACTAAGGTGCCATGACCCCATCTAAGGAAGATCAAAACAAACAAAATTATCTTGCCCAGCAATCCCAATTATCAGCAATTAAAAGCAATTATCAGCAAATAGACAGCAATACATGTGATTGAGGCATCAATTATCATAATAAATAAAAGACAGCAATTTAACTAATAATTAATACACAAGGCAGCATTTAGTTTTGGAAGGAGAGCGATGTAGTTAAGAAGGGACACCTCAATTATGAGATGTCTACCTGGAAAAGTGGTGACTCTTCATCTATTCTCGAGGGATATATAAAGTGAATCACTTCCTTGGAAAGGTCATGGAATCAATCAAGGGAATCAATCAAATTAGCATCGGTGCTCATAAGAAGCAGATCAGTTTATAAGATATCAGCGATCAGGCACATAGATAGTTTAGATCAGAAATTACTATATATTGCAGGCAATAGCATTCTTGTTCATTTGTGGTACGCACGAGAAAATACTTTGATATGTATGCTTAGTGTATGCAATGTGGAAATATTACCTATGCTCTTTCAATATCTCTTATCAAGATATTAATAGTTTTTGTTATGCTTCTTTAATTAAATAAATTGTCTATTCTTAATTCCCACATACAATCATTATGGGAATGGAGGGAAATATGTTAGGGAGAGGTGGTAGACATGGGTTCCCCCAAATTAAGTAGGCCATTTTAAGTGATGGAATCATTAAGGTGGATATTCTAGTCGCTTGTGGGCCAAGGGGCGAGTTGTGTTGGTTAGGCGTTGCACGCTCTTCAGCTTAATTGGATTGAACAGTCTTACTCAATGACTCGAGTTCTCTCAAATTAAGTAGGCCACCTCAAAGGATGGAATCATCAAGGATGTTCCTGCTGCTTGTGGGCCAAGGGGCGATTCGTCTTGGTTAGGCATTGTGCACTCTTGGAGGCTGAACAATAACCAGGCACCCTTTCTGGATTTCCTCTCCAAACCCTAAATATGATTAATTATGGGAAATGCAATTATGGATGGTTATTGCATGATTAATTTAAATAAGATAAGATGATTATTGTCATGTATGTGATTATAATTGTTGATTGGATCCCTAACCCTAAATAGAAATAATTGGTCTTACGAATTATATTTCAAATATTATCTAACATGGTTGCAAGACCTAAAGTAGGATTTATGTTGATAACTATATTGCATTCCTTCTTTCAGTCTAATTTTTATTTTTTGGGCAAGATCTAGGGTCATCCCAAAATGGGGACATTACAATTGGTATTAAAGCGTTGATCTTGTTAGCCTACAAGGAAAATAATGAACTCAGTTTAAAAATGTTTAGAAATTTGTTGATACAAGAGCAATAGATGTTGAGATAAGTATAGGAAATGTTTCCTTATGAATAATCATGAAAACTACGAGACATGAATACACCTCACAAACCCTATACATACCAAGAAATGGTGGGTAGTGTTGTGAGATTTTCACACCATCGCCCCATTGCAAATGTGGACTCCCTCTTTTTGCTTGGGCGATAGTAGTGGTCTTAGGTGGTCTTAGTTGATAGCAATTGTCAAGCCTCCCAATCTGAGAGATGAGTTTGAGCAACTTTGTCCATTTAGGAGTCAAGAGCTAATCAAGTCTCAGAGTTGAAATGAAAATTACCATCAAAAAGGGGGGATGAATGTGAAACAATCAACGTAAGAAGTGAGATCTAAGATGGTTGGAGTCAAAACAAACGAGCAAGAGAAGAACAAGATTCAAAGTTGGACAAGATTTGACGAGCGAAACAAGTGTGAAAGGAAGAGTTGGGAGGTTTCAACACTCAAGCCAAGGGGGTCGAAAATCTCAAGATCTTGGGATTTCCACCCAAGTTTGATCCTAACATTTCTAAACCTCCACCACAAGGCATTAAGGGGCGGAATTCCTTCAATCATGGGATTGTCAATCCCAAGAACTCAAAATCTCCACCCTAGGAAGAGGATGCCCTTTGATGGATGTTGAGTGCCAAATTGGTTAGGGAAGATGAAATCAATTGAACACTTGGAGAAATGGTGAGGGCTGAAGATGTACATGAATTGAATGCCTATGACAATTGATTTTCAGCCAATTCGACTTGCAAATTGGACCAAGACTAATGATAAATGAACCTTGTGAGTCATTCCAAACATAGATTTGAGTTTAAAGTGGCAAAGTAGGCATCCAAAGTTAGGGTCGGAAATCTCAAGATCCTGGGATTTCCGCCCTTGCAAAATCCCAAGGATCCAAAATTTCCGCCCAGCTATGATGGGCTTTTCAATGAGAATTGTCGACTCCAAATTGATCGAGGGATAAGAAATGCTGTTTGAAGAGGAAAATTCATCGAGATTTGAGGGGGAAGCCAAGTTTCTTGACACAAATTTTTTTTAAAAAAAACCTGACTGAAGTGAGTCTTTATCAGACCATAATGCAGATTACAAGATTAATATTCATCATTGCCAGGCATAGATTGAGGTTTGGAGGATTAGAGAGAAGCTAGAAATCCATGGAACAATCAAAATTAATCCTAACATTGGGCGTAATCCGCCCAATGCCAGGATTCGTAATTCTCAAAGCTCTAAGTGTCCGTCATCATTTAAAGACCAATTTGCATTGAGGTCAGAAATCCCAACATCATAGGATTTCCGCCATGTTTCTAAGTGAGTAGTCAAGCAAAAAGACAAGTGTGAGGTTCCTTTATAGGCTCGAAATGGAAAATTTGATCAAGTTTCAAAGGATTGGCGATGAATGAAAGCCCACATAAAGAACGGAATTTTCACAAAGTTGTGATTTTTAATCCCAACATCATAAGATCTCCACTATATGAGCTTTGGGCAGAATTTTCCAAGAGTTGGGATTGCTAACCCCAACTTCACCAAACTTTCGCCAAGGTAGAGCGATGGGCTATGAGGGGAGACAAAGTGATAATCCTCTATCAAGACTTTCGGGCAGCAAATGGATTTCCCCCTTCAACAAAATGATCGAAATTTTTAAACCATATCGATGAATGCTAGTCTAATGCTTGACGTAATTCTCCCAAACTTAAGATTTTTAATCCTAACATTTCTAAATCTCCGCCATGGAATGAATTGGGAGGAACTTTCATAAACATGGGATTCACAATCCCATCGTTTCCAAACTTCCGCCCTCCTATAACAAGAAATCTGGTTACTTGCAAAATAAAAATCGCGGGAAAATCAAGTTGGAATCGATCAAAAACAATGGGAATTCATTTTATTTGAATTGACAAAGGGCTGAATTAATTCAAATCAAAATCTATTTATAGACAAGTCAGCCTATTAAGAAACGTTTAACTGTTTAAACAATTAAATTTATTGGCCAAACTTAGAACAAGTCGGCCCTGCCTAAAGACATGCCTCTTCACCAAGAGGTCGCCTATATAAGAAGGGGGAGACATTTCATTTTTCCATCAATTCAAGAGCAGATCAATTTCTCCAATAAGCAGCATTTTCTAACCAAGAATAGCAGCAATTTCTCAAGTGAAAGGACAACATTGAAGGCATCTCAAGAAACTAATCTCTGATTTTAGGAAGAAATCAGAACTTAGAACTTGCTGAGAGTAGCAATCTGGGCTTAAAAACAAAGGAAATCAGAATTGAAGTAAAGGAGAAATCTGGAAAGAAACTAAAAATCAGACCTTAGGAAAATCAACATTCTTGATCAAATTGCTTTAGTAAAAGAAAGTTGACCTAAGACGCAATTTCATATCATGTAAGCTTTCAGATTTGCTTCATCTCGTTTATAGTTATCATTTTGTGAGCTTAATGCAATTTCTCTTTTGTTTTCGCAAGCTAAATATGGAGCAAGGAGATGTTTAAAGAACAAAGATGATGGCAAGATCAAGCTCAAAACTTCAAGCAAGAAGATAGTTCAAGGTCGAAGCTCAAAGTTGAAAATACAAATTCAAAGATCAAGATCAAGATGAAGTTCAAAAACAAAAGAACAAATTTGCAAATCTACAAGTGAGAAAATTATCACTAACTTGGATTTCACATGAAGATTTCACCACCGAGAAGATCAAGGGCAATGCCTCCTCATTTGTAACTCATGAGATTAGGAGATTAGATTAAGATTAGACGTAGAGTAGGAGGAGACTTGTTGAAATTGTTGCCATAATGCTATCAAAGTAATTGTTAATTCATTGTTGATCTTCATGGTGGATTATTTGTATTGCTTTGGAAATTCCTCACTTAGAGTAGATTAGAAGTAGTGTTTGTTGAATGGAAGTGATTGTGGATGTTTCTTTGATGAACTCGCTTAGACCGAATCACTAGCTGCTTGTTGATTGTAAATTTGTCTTGCGTGGTTAAGTGACATAATAATAAACTTAACTTCGATAATTGATTGTAGATTGAACATTTCATATTTAGCTTAGGAGATCGCACTAGCTTGGTTGATGTTGATGGCTAAACTGAGTCTAGTAGTGTAAGAACCCTGTCTAGATTCTATCTCTCATCTCAACTGCAAATTGTTTTCTTCTCTTGGATTCTGGATTTTTTTGTATTTTTAAAATATATGCTTTTTTTTTTAATTTTCAACTTGATAATAACGTAAATGAGAAACAATGCTTGAAACACACAACTATTACTAACAACTCCAGAATATTAATTTATCATGCAACTATTTACAAGCTATGGTAATATGGAATTCTAGAATGTTTCAATGAACCTGGTATCGGCTTGCAGGCAACGTTGATTGTTCATATAGATGCAGCGCTGAGACCATCCGCCATTTTTAATACAGCAATACATATCTGTTATCGCCAGCACCTGGAAGCCTGAAATATAACTAACCCACACGTTGTTGACACTCAGAGATGCCGTCCAGCCTATATAGCAATTCGCAGCTCCCAGGGAGATCACGGCAAACCAAGGAGGGAATCGTAGCCTACAGAGGTAAAAAATGCAGGAAAGAAACTCCCAACTCCGAATAAACCAAACTCTTATTCAAAACGCTGTCAAAGAAATACTAGTCGAAACATTAATTGCAAACTCGACTACTGGGTGCAATTGCAGATGTGCACAATTCACCAACGCTTAAGCTGATTCACAGTGCTTACGTCCAGCAAGAATTAACATTCCTAGCAGATTGAACCAGATGGAAACCCTTGTCAAAAACCTCCACAACAATAAGCAAAATGTCCAAAAGATGATAATGGTTCGATTTTCCAAGCATTAAAATTTCTTCTCCATGCGACCGATCCAGCATCTTCAGCGTGAAGCCACACATAACTTAACGCACTTAGGGCCCGTTTGGTTGGGGAATTGAAAAATAATGCAAATCATGGTTATCTATACCCTGGTTATGCAAACCCCGGTTATGCTTTTTTGGGACTGTTTGGTTGCCCTGGAAGATGGATTTGTAAATCCACATTCCAACAGTTAAATCAACGCAGTGCTCCGGACCCGACAAGATATATAAACTAATTTAATCATGCAAATCTTGGAGTGCACTGGACCCGACGGCAAAGTTAAAATGGCTTTAATCTCTATGAAAACCATGGAGATGAAAGTCATTCCACCTCTTTAGCAAGAATTTGGACATCCACATTTTTGCACAAATGGGGATTTGCAAATCCATATTCGCATTCAATTTAGAGGTCACCAAACAAGGAATTGCACCCCATAACCGGGTTATGGGCTGCATAACCCGGTTATGGGGTGCAACCAAACGGGCCCTTAGGCAATTTCAAGCATCATTTCAAATGTTTGAAATATTAAAAACAAATGCCCCTTCAATAAAGTTGGCGCCACCATTATTTATGTCAGTAAATGGACATTATAAGTGTGGTTTAATAATAAAGTCACCAAGACTTATTATTAATTAAACCAAACTTAACTAATAAAGACTTTGTCATAATAAATTCATAAACACCATTACCAAGCTAACTCCGAAACATTCGGGTGACTCCATGCCAAATAAGAATTGCCATAAATAGTAGCTGAACCAAAAAGTACTTACTATTAATAGTAAATACTCCGAACTCAAGCTAAAGATGAACCCAAAAAGAACTGTGAAGACGAAAAACCACCAACTCCAAAAAGACTAACCAACCAAAGACCCTCAAACCAACACATTAGCCCACGAGGGTCACAGTGATGGGCCAACAATGCCACGTCCTTGACACTTGCTAAGAAGGGGACATCACAAGTAGAGTCACAAAGACATCCACGATTTCTTACATTCTAGGAGTAGAATAGTTTTCTAAACCCTTTCCTTTGCAAGTTGTTTGGTTGGAAGTGTTTGAAGAAGTTAAAGCCAAGTTGATATCCATTGATCGAACAACGTAAGTCCCTTTGTGATAACCAACATATCACATCATAAAATTGAGTGAAGTCCACAATAAGAAGGAACCTTGAGGTTGTCTCATTTGATTACACAATTTATATACATTGTTTAGCATATGAGCATCCTTATTAAAAAGAGAGTTGGAGATTTGGTGTTTCGTTCTGGAATATTAAGTATTTGATTCTGCATGTTGTAGTGGAACAAAACTCACATCTGTTGGCAAGCTGACTTCCTGAGGAAGCATGACTTATTTTGTGTTGTCAATCATGGCAACAAAGTCATACTTAAGTTCCGTCATGAAAGAAAAATGACTAAGTGTGAAAACAGTGCAGACAGACACATACAAAGATCAGTACATCAGCGCACGTGTTAGAGATCACACCAGAGCATGCATGCTTAGGTATATACTCTATGGTGTATATACATGCTAGATCCAAACGCGCAGAGTACGGAACATTAGTACGGAAAAGTTACAGGCAAATTAGTAGACCTGCAGTCCAGGAAACAGAGCATGGAAGCCGACTACAGTTTTGATCAGCGTGAATGATTTTGTAATGTAATGGCTAAGCACCTTTAGTTATAAGTTTGTATTAATGTAATTTATGTTGTAGTAAACACGCTTAGGCCGACTTGTTCGGAAGCGTTGTATATTTTGGTTTAAGGGCCGACTAGTGATTTGTTTTGGGTCGTGTCTATTCAGATTTGAAGATATAAGTATGTAATGTAAAGATATGAAAGAAGTGTCGATTATTGTGTAAGAGAAAGTTACAGAGGGACAATATAATGAAGTCAGTAGATGATATAGCTCTTTAAAGGAGTAAGAGCATTCGCGCATACAAGGAACTGATTAGACAGTAGTGTCATTACATCAGTTCATTTTTTATATAGTGCATATCAACATTCAGAGGGTTGTAGCCTTCATCTTATTGGGCAGTGAGCCATACACCCCTAACAGGGTTATTGTAAAAGACTCCTAACAGGGTCAGACCTTTAACCAGGTCATTGTACTCAAATTGTAAAGACTACTTCTAACAGGGCAAAAGAACTTTAACAGGTTCATTATACCTAGTACAATATTTGTGGGTACTAATCCCCACCAGATTTTTGCTCTGATCGAGGTTCTCCGTAATCATATCATGTGTTATGTGTTCTTGTGTTAAGATTCTTTGAATGCATATTTGTTTCATGTTTAATTGGCTAAAATATAATAAACAAATAAACACTGATTCACCCCCCCCC